>VZSR01003803.1:1669-142251 GCA_013398615.1 Brachypodius melanocephalos | reverse complement strand
CACAGTAAAGAATTTCTTCCTAACATCTAATCTAAATCTCTCCTCCCTTAGTTTAAAACTCTTCCCCCTTTTTCTATCACTATCTGACTGTGTAAAAGCAAACTCTTCCTTTTCATAAGCTCCCTTTAAGTACTGGAAGGCCACAATGTGGTCTCTCCAGAGCCTTTTCTTCTCCATGTCCCTTCCATAAATGCCCCTCTGTAAATGCCCCTTCTGGCTGATTGACAGCATGAAACAGCTGCTCTACTTCCATGCCATCAACACTGCACACAGCTCCTTTGATTCCGGATCACTGTGCTGTTCCTAAATAGCTCCCTCCAGATAGGAAGCTCCCGGGAAATCCTCGTTTACTTTGACCCAGGAAGAATGGATGACTTGAGGTTTGTGTTCTCCCCCCATCTCGCGTTCCCTGCCTGCCTCGCCCACTGACCACCACACGTAATGTCAGGCCACAGTTTCCAGTGGGCTGTGGGGTATAGAAGAGCTCATTGTTTTGGGGGTCAGGGCACAGGGCCAGGGTGGCAGGAGAGAGGGGCACAGAGCTGGCAGCTGAGCCCCACTGCTACCTCCAGCATGGCCTTATGTTATCTGTAGGGGCAGGCATGCAGACAGTGGGCACTCTGTGATCATGGCTCCTTAAAGCCTTTGAGGGAGGGGAATAAATAAATAATAGAACTGAAAGGAAAAAAAAAGAAGAGATTCAGAAGATACAGGGTTTACAGACTGACAGGGGTCCTTTTAGCTGTCCTGACCAGAGAGAGATGCTGAGAAAAGTAGGCTGGCCCCTGCTCAAGCCTTCAAAATTGCCAGTTGAGGTTTTAACTGAGCTTTATCTGTTCAGGTCCTTCTCTGAGCCTACGGTGTGCATGGAGTGAGGCAGGACAGGGAGCAGTAAGTTTTTCTGCCAGTGATCAGGACTTTATCCTGAAGCAATGTGTGTGTGGGTGGACCCCTGACACCAGCGTCTTTGGAGAACGGTGATGAGAGTGATTAGGAGCCTGGGAAAGCTTTACACAACAGGCCTCCAAAGCAGCAAAGGACAGCCACCTTCCAAGGAAAGTGAACGAGAAAGTGCCCTGATAAAAGCCCTCAGAGCTGCTGTCCATGCAGAGTGGGGACAGCATTTCAATTTGGCTCATGGGACTTCTTACATGACCACCCCAGGTTCCTTCTTCGGGAAGTGGCCCAAAGCATTTGGCGCATGACCAAAGAGAGTGATGTCCCATCCCATCTTGGAAGCCACTCTTGGAGAGGTGAGCTTTGTTCTTGGGAGAGGTGACCAGATGTGTCTGACACCCTGGCATCAAATACAGAAGGGGAGGAGGTGACAGATGTTAAAGCTTGTAAGATCTTTTTGTTTCTTCATCCTGCAGCAAGTTCTGCCTCTGCTGCTGATGTACAAGGGGTAAGAAGCTGCCTCCTTCTACCAACTCTGAATTTGCACCTTATAAAGTAGATGAGATATGAATAATGTGAATATCTGCAATTTTAGAAGCGGATAGCATAGTTGATAGCACTGGAAAGGAGCAAAATTGTTATTTTGAGGTTTAAAGCAGTCAAACAGTTGAGAATGGGTCTTTCCAAGAGATTTGGCTCTCTCCTCTTTCCTTTTCAGCAACTTGCCACCTGTAATGGAGTGTGCATTGGTCCAAGACTAGCTAGATCCAGCACCATAGCCATAGAGTTGCTCCCAAAGCCATTTTCAGCCACTGCCTTACATTTCCTTCAAAGTCAACCCAAGGGAGGGAGGGTCTGAAGGGATCAGGCCGTTGTCTCAGACACTTGCAAAACATGTTGGCTGAGGCTTCGACTGGGAATCAATCAATACACTCTTTTTAGCATCAAATCAGTACAGCCAGCTGGCATGCAGATGGGCTGATGTATCATGTGCTGTCACAGGGAGGTGCATTGAGGAGCAAGGTTTGAAGACAAACTCATGTAGAGAAAAAGATTGCCTGCAAGGTTTGTTTGTTTGGGGTTTTTTAATACTGAAGGCGCCTCACGTGCAGCAGAAGGCAGAGTGTGTTACAGGTTGGGACAGTGCTTCACAAAATACTCTGTGTGCAGGAGTGTGTGTTAGATGTTCACAGGGAGCTGGCAGTGAATGTTTGTCTTGAGCCTCATGCATTGCTCTAGGCTGGGACTGAAAAAGGGACATAAAGCAAATCCTGACAATGTGTAGGTTGTTCATAAGGCTTTTTACGAGTTCTTGGTTAAGTAGGGTTTTTCATGACAATGTTCTGTTGCTGTTTTTTCTCTGTCCAGCCTGCTTCTTGGGAGAGTCTGCCATGACCAAGTCAGTGCTGTTAAATGTTGTCCTTAAGGTTTGTCGGCTGAAGTGTGGACCTGCTGCTCTGACACATTTGGAATTTCAGATAGAATTGAGTTGTTGAATACCACTTAGGAAGGACAAGCTTCAAGATTTGCATTTGTAATTAAGAAGAGCTTTTAAAGCCAGTTCTTTGCATTTCTTTGTACCTGGAGCCTCCCACTAACCAACTGTAGCTCAGGTTGTGGAGGAAGGTGAGAAGCCAGAATGACACGTTTGGGGTTTATGTGTACCTCTCTGCTGTGCACATTGCTGCCGAGTCTGCTGTAATTTAGGCACGGTTCAACTCTTCTTTGTCAGTGTGGAAGGGCCTGGTCAAAACCTTGGATTTCTTTCCTTCAAAGCGTGGGAGACTTTTGACTTGTTATATATATTTAAAAACACCAAAAAAACCCCATGCAAACCAAACCAAAAACAACCCCAACAAAATACTGGTTGGATGGGAAATGAAACACCAAAGCACAGTCAGAAATGGCTGTGGTGCTCTTCAGGTTGTATCTCAGACATACATCCCTGGTCAGTATATATTCCTGGATATTACCATATCTACTTCTTCCATTTTCCCACCTTTATCCTTTTTGTCCCCAAAGCCCAGTAGTGTGGCCTGGGCTTGGGTTCATATTCTTTCCTCCAAGCTTTGGTCCTTGCACTTTGAACTCTCTCCAGTACTCAAACACCTACCCTGAATATTCCAGGGTCTTGGCATTGTAACACTGAGATGGCTTGTAATACAAATTATTTTAGCTTTGCACATCCCAACAGAGCAAAGAGCTGGCACCAGAGGTTGGATACTGCGTGAGTTTCCACCCTTTCCACCCCTAGGCTACCAAGTTGCTTACCAGACTCTTGGATCTTTACTGGCCCTGCCTTATAAGTAGGAAATTACCATGTACAGGGACTAAGCGGATATTTCAGGGCTTGCAACAAGTCTGTCAGAGAGCTGGGAATCAGACACCAGCATCCTTCAGTCTCATCTTTGTCTTCCCATTTCTAAGCTGCATCCCAGCATGCTTAGCCCCTGCAGGCTCCTGCTGGGAAATTCCAAGTTTCCTGAGCCAAGTTCACTCGCACGTGCCTTGCCTTGGAGTTCATCGGATAAGGTTAGGAGTGAATTCAGCCTGTTTAAAAACTCAGTCCAGCTGCCAGACAGGAAACCCTGATGAGCGGAAAGTCAGTCAGACGTGGGAAAGGAGGGGGAAAAGGTGAGTGGTTGTTGTGTGCTGGGCAGGGCGTTTGTGCCAAAATCAGTGGATTTACTCTGTTTTGGGAGTACACACATGGCAGGGCACGTGTGTGTGCTAGTGGGTGAGCTTGGTTGGGCAATAAGAATAAATCTGCTCTGCTGTTGAGAGGCTGGGACTAAAACATGGTGTAATGGCGATGTGTATAATTTTGTACGGTGGGACAGTAATTTTCTGTGCTGTTTCGGCCATCAGCGCAACAGCTAGAGGCTGTTAAGATAATTTAGTGGGGTTTGTGGTTATAAATACATTTCCATCATGACTAAGGATTCTAATAGAAATTAAATTCAGCCAAGGGGGTTTTAGGGGGTTTTTTGTTTGGTTTTTTTTTTCTTTTTTTCTTTTGTTGCAAACTCCCTAGTGTTTCTGTTTTGATTTATTAATCTTAAGGAATAAGCTGAGGGATGGCTATTAAATGTTTTTTAGTGTATAAAATTGGAGTTGTAAAAGAAAAAAAAACCACACTGGATGCTGCAATTAATTTAGTGTAATCTAGTTGTTCAGCAGGGGGGCTCTGGGGTGTCCTGCTCTTGGCTGCTGATTCTACAGACATGTTGGGTAATGTGAAAAGCTATTGTAATGCAATTCTTTGTTATATACGTGTTTTTCACTTGGAGTGTATTGGGTAAAAGAGAAAATAGTCTCCATCCATCTTGGCTTCACACAGGATAAGTTGTTCAGAATTAAGAACTGGTTTTTGAAATTTAAACACAACTGCATCCAAATGTCCAGGTGCTCTGTATCAGCTCAGGACCTCCACAAACCCCCAGCACCTTAGCCCTGGACTTCCAGCCATGTCCTGCATCCATACACAACCTCACTTCACCACTGAGAACAAGGAGTGTGAGCAATGTGATCAGTGGGAATGCCTGATCTCTTCCACTCTGCTGTCTTAATCTAGATAATAACAACAAAAAGTTTGAAGGCTTAGTTTGGAAATGGATAGCTCTCCAAAAATAGGCTCTCCCTGAAGATATCTGCTACTTCCTGCTGGGCTGGAAAAATTGTGCTGGCAGCCTATGCACTTGGATATTTAGGCATCTTTTGGAGCCTAAAGCATAAAGGAATGCAAAATAATAGAGGAAATCAGTCGAACTTGTTAAATTTCAGAACAGCATTTGGTTTGTGCTTAAAAAAGTGTTCTCCCCCACACTCTTCCTGCATAAAAAGGCACTTGAGCCAAACCCCAATATTTACAAATACTTCTGAGATCTTCCAGGTGCTGCAGCTCAAAAGTATTTGAGTTCTTCCAGGCTAGACCCTCTTTCTCTGAATAACAGATCTTGGCTTGAATGCGTCTGAAAATTGTGGACCCCAACCGGGTCCCTGTGCATGCAGAGCTGTATTGGCTCCAGCTCTGTCTTCATGTGCTGAGGGCACACAGTTACATTTTAAAAGTCCTCTAGAACAATAAACTTTTGTTATTTTGTTACATTGAAAGGCCTCTGAACATCTCAGGGCATAGCTGGTACCATCTGGTATATCTTAGGAGCTTGCCATCAGGAGCTTCATCTCCATTCGCCTTTGGGGCAATGAGCTGAGCATGGAGGTGGCAGGCACAGGGGTTTCCTCTGCACACCTCTCTGCAAGGCTGCGTGTTTTGGTACCCTCATCTGTCCATTTTAATTTAGTTTTCCTTTCTCCTTTTCGTGTAATGTGTAACCTTTAGGGGGTTCTCAGCAGGAATAGGCTTTTCCTGGCACGTGACTTGTCTTTTGGTCGCCGAGCACCTGCTTTTGTGGCACTGAGTGGAGCTGCCTCTCTAAGTCCATCTTAAGATGAGTAGGAATGAGCACAGAAAGGCTGACATGGCCATCCTCATGTGCTGCAGGGAATCCCAGAAACCCAGCCTCAACCTCTGCCTGGATAGAGACATGCTGTGAGGAGCAAATCCCATTTCAAGAACGACTCCCCAAAACCAAGGCTAAAATTTTGAAAAGCAGTATTATTAACCTGACTCCACATGAGGTGAGCCTGCGCTTAGGAAGCTGGAAAAATCTACGTTTCCAAAGTTGTTGAATAGGAATTTTAGTGTAAAACTCTTTCCTGCATCCTCCTGCTTATAAGGTTTCCACAGGGACTATTGGGATGATGCAGACAGCTGGTAATTCACCCCACTGTCTCCCCAGCCACACCAGCACCAGCTCTAAAAGCCGTGTTGGGAACAGAAGTTTAGAAACACAGTCTCAACCTTTCCCGGCTTGTTTTTCCCATCTGTTTTTAACAGCATGTTCTTGCCACTTGGACCTTTCTGGGCTTGATCTTGTGATCCCTGATGTAGTATGACATTTCCAGTTTATTAGGAATGCTTTTGTTTATTTGCTGGGTGGTTTTTTTTTTCTTTTCTTTCTTTCTTTCTTTCATTTTTTCCCTTTTCCCTAGGTTGTGTGGAGGCTTTCTGCCTCTGCTGCCAATGCAAACGTCCCCTCCCGTGCCGGGAGGTGCCACCCACACCCGTCCTCTCTGAAATCAGGACAGTTATCTCACTGGTTTCAAGTACTTTGAGTGCTTTGGGGGCTGTTGTTAAACAAAAAGGAAGGCTGGTTATGTTTTTATATTTTTCTGTCCTTTTCTAGCATTTCATAGTAAAAAGCCAGGTTCTAGAGCACTGAAGCAAATGACGTTTTAAAATTCAGTTGTTGTTTTTAAACTTAAGAACCAGCAAGAAGGGCCTCAGGGCTGGAGTTTGCTTGCTGGTGGCATTTTCAGTTTACACAGCCTGCTTTTCTTAGCAGATTGAGTTTATTGCCTGTTGTATGCAAGTGTGAGTTTCCTTCTAAGCTGAAAAATGGCTCAATCAGCCTTCAAGTTGCTCCATCTTCCCATTTTGCATAAAATCCACCACACTTCCCTCCAGTGTTGGACAAATACCATTAACAGGTGAGTATGAGTGCCAGGGCAATATTTGGATTGTGGTCCTGTTCTGCCCATAGTGTGCTGCTCTCCATAGCCTATGTGTCCTCTGTAATTTCCTTTGTTCTCCTTGAAATAAATCAAGTGATAACTTTTGGAGACCAGTTCTCAGTTCCTGGATGACATAAATCCTGCTGCCAAACTTCAGAAATGCTTAATTGCTGTTTTCAAATACTCTCAGCTATTCTGTAGCAACCAGTGAAGAGAAGCTGCAGTCTGTGTGGTGTTGTGTGGGGTCTCAGTCTAAAAAGTATATTTTAAATGGGCAGGAGAGTCCTGTGAGCATCCATGGAATGGATGGGGCTCATGGACAGGGCTTATGGTGGCGTGGGCTCTCAGGGACTTTGCTGGAGCTTCCAGCTGCATCATGAGGAGCAGGTATTCCCAGTCATTTTCTTGGCCTGGGGACAACAAGGACATGTAGGACAGATCACTCCATCAAACTTATGTTTACTAAACTGAACCAAATCTCAGCTGTCAGGAGAGTGAATCTAGCAAGTGCCACATGGCTGCAACATGCTGGGAGTAGAGATGGGGCTGATTTCTTTTGGGCCAGTTCAGCCTGCACCTCAGCAAAGCTTCAGGTCCAAATCTTTAATTGCTGTGACCTGTGAATGATCCTTTGAAAAAGTGAAGGTGGTGGTCTTGTGGTCCCTTACAAACACAAGCTGCAGTTGCAATCATGTGTGGTAAATCATGTTCTTTGCCACAACCATCAGAATTTGGATCTGTAACCATAAAGGTTTGCAGCCAAAAATCATTTATGTAGTGGTACCCATAAAAGATCAGCAAGTCATATTTGCATAGTGAAGACCACCCCAAAAAGCTCAGAAAGGCCTGGGGAACTCAGAACTGCTGTGCCTGCTTTTTAATTTTTTAAACACTGGCCTTCCCATGAAAGCAGAGATGCCTCCAGAGACCCCACAACTCTGATTGCTTCCAGCCAAGCAGCAATGGCATTTTTCTGTGCAGTGAGTCTGGTTTCTGCATCAGCTTTCCCAGAGACCAGCCTTCATGTTATCTGTCTTTTCACTCTGTGTAGAAATCACCACACTTACCTCCAGTGCTGAAATATCATCAAACAGATGAGTATCAATGTCAGAGCAATACTTTATGGTATCATAGGAGCACAGAATGATTTGGGTCAGAAGGAACCTTCAACATCACCTAGTTCCAACTCCCTGCTGTGGCCAGTGACACCCTCCACTGCACCAAGTTGCTCAGAGCCCATCCAACCTTGCCTTGATTGCTTGTTCTAAGGTTCTTAATATCTTCCCCAAATGAATTGGAGACTGTGCCTGCTCCTGGGGGTTCCTTGGGACATGCTTTGGGCAGCATCAGCCCAAGGGTACTCCCAAAGACCTCACCACCACCACGTGCAATCTAAGATTTGCTGGTTCACAGCACTAAACAAAATTGAGGTGAACCTCATCTTCCTGTTGCATTAATGAGGTTTATTTGATGACAGACACCATAAAAATAAAAGGAACCAGCTGTAAGGAGGACTGATTGAAAGTGCAGATGCTTTGGAGCAAGGTGAAGGTGGCAATCTGCACATGGCAGCTGGTCCTCAACTGCATGTCTTGTCCAACTCCAGGACTGAGGGATACAGAGGATGAAACACCAGGCAGTACCAGTCCTCTTGGATGGATTCATCCGATTTGTTGGGACATGCTGAATTAGCCTTTATGGGTTTATTTTCAGCGGTGGGGAAGGTCTTGTCTGCTGGAAGTAAAACTGATTGATACGTGCTTGGGGTCCTCATCTGGCTTGAAATGGCTCCAAGGTGCTTATGCGTTGCAGAGTCTTTGACCAGCACCATCCCAAGGCTCTTGGGGAAGAAGCTGTGAGGAGAAGAGGATGGGGCGGATGCTGTGGACCCTGAGTAGAATTTGGCCTCTGGGAATGCAGGGGTTTCATGTGTGCTCAGGACCCTCTTTCATCCTGCAGCAGGATTTTGGAAATAATAGGGGTTTTTATCCTTGTGGCCAGTTTATGAACTAGCTTCTACCGATGTCCCCATTTTCCTAGGAGAGGTGGCTGCTATTTTTTTCTTCGCTTGTTAGACTTGCTGTGTGTTTCCCTGCTGTGGGATTATGAAGAAGGTTTTCAATATTCATACACTTAACTGGGTTGTGAAAAAAGGGCCATTAGTTCCTCCAGTTTGATCTCAGATCATTAACTCCATGCTACAGCTTTCCTTTGCCATCTTTTATTTTCCTTGTCCTTCCTAAATGTTGTTTTTTATTGCTCTGTGTGTCCTTTCATATTGAACATATTTATTTAGCATATTTATTATTATTAGTTGGCATATGTGCAACAAATGTCACGCAAGGATCACAGGAGCCGTTGCCTTGGAGAAATTGGTGTATTTATCCCACATGGGGATATCAGAGGCACCAAACAAACCAGATGGGCATCAGCTGCAGGCATGCCCTGACAAAGCTGCCCGTGATTTCTTCCTAAGAGGCAGTATGGACCTTGGAATCTTTGCCAGATGCTTGCTTTGAACTACTTCAGCTGTGCCCTGGAAACCAGGTACTACCCAGGTCTTTATTCCAGCAAACCTGACAACTTTCCTGCCACCTTCAATCTTGCAACCATTCCCATTATGCTATCCAAAACCCCCAGCCTGCTGTGGGCTGGAGCAGTGCTGCAAGGCAAAGAAGGGAAAAATAATAGTAATAATAGGAGAGACCTGTTCCTGGACATGATAATGATAATAATTTTCTCAAGGTGTCATTTCAAAGCTGCCTATCCAGGTTTAAAAGCAAGGCAGGCAGAAGGACCAATGCCGGGGCTTTATGCAGGCTTGAGAGTAAGAGTAGAGCCAAGAGGACAAAAAGGAAGGCTGAAATTCCACTTGATTATATTTTTATCCCACCGAGCTGCCTCTCAGTTTTGATGGGGGACAATAGGCACTTGTTCCCAGTAAATGTCTCCCAGCTGAGAGCCTGTGCTGCAGAGAGGACAGGGAAGGGGCTCCCAGGGGTTTGCCCGTGGCCGTGAGCCCCCGGGACTCAGATCAGCCTGGCCACCCGCCTGCGTCCCACCGCGCATGGGGAGTTTATTTTTCCAGCGCTCCCACTCAGAAACATTTGGCGAAAGGAAAAATTGTGGAGGAGGTTTAGCTCAAGTGAGCACAAAAACATGTGTCCGTGTAGTGCATTGCTTGCTCCGTGGTGGTTTGGGAGGTCTTTTTCCTTTCTTTTTTTTAAACATTACTGGGAGATTGGGAATCATGTGAGGAGGATGGGGGTGATACCTTTCAGATGGACACAGGGCTGAGTAAATACAAGACAGGGAAGTCTTTTCTGCCTCATGAAAGTTCTCACCCTACTTTGGATGAATTAGTGTAAAGGTGGCAAAGTCTTAGGGAGCCTTTCAAATCCTCATGTAAAACCCCTATCTTAAGCTACCATTGTCACCAGCACGACCATCCATCCTCTCTTCTGATGACCCCCCAAATTCCCTGAATGAGGAAATGGGCTACAGTATCACACTGTGTCCTCTTTTCTTGCTCCATGACTTCGTTACTGTACAGGGAAAAGGGACAAGAGGCAAGCAAAGTTAGCTCCTGGACTTTAAAACTGGGAAGCAGAGAGCTGTCCACCTCCCCCTATCCCAAATTTATTCTTGCACACAGGCTCCTCTCTGCTGCCCTCCACAAACGAAACATTGCTTCATCCAGAGATGAAATGCTGAGCAAACAGATTTCAGGTCAAAGTCTCCCACTCCTTCCCCTGCCACGTTCCCATCTGCACATTTTTGTGCGCCATCCCCGCTGCCTTTTCCCATGCCCTTTGGGGGGAGCAGGGTGGGTATGCTGGCTGTCAACACAGTGAATGCAGCTCTGCAGATGTGAGCTGCCTTTGGCAGGCAAAAGGGAAGGGAGTTGTTTGGGGAACAGTTTGGAAGTCTGGGCAGATGATTTCCACTCTTCTTTGTGAGCTAAGACCAGCAGAATTGTTCTTGAAGAGAAAACAATGGTACAGCACGTTTTGGTGAAGCTGGTTGCAGGCACTAAAGTCCAAGTCAAATCTGTGCTAAGCCCTTTCATGTATTTGTGTAGGGGCAACAGGGTGAGAAATAAATCCCCTCTCACCCCATGAGGATGTGTACAAGGAGTAATGCATGTGGGTTTGTCCACCCTGGGATGGTGCATCCCAAGGAGGAGCTGTGAAGCTTGGCTGGCAGCAAGATGGGGGATGTCAAAATATATTAAATGAAACTCCTGGGCATGCTGAGACAGCTGCCAAGAAGGAGGACTCTAGGGCAAAAGAGGGAACCACAGGATTTAGCAATTTTGGAGAAAAACAGTATTGTGAGTGCCCTGGTGTGGGGCAGAGGGTTTGCAGAGTGGAAGGTGGTTGCCTTCTGGTTTTTTGGGGTTTTATTTTTGGGTGTTTTTTTTGGTTTTTTGTTTTGTTTTGTTTTGTTGTTTTGTTTTTGTTTTTTGTTGTTTTCTTTTTTGCTATAGCATGGAGACTATTCACTGATCAAATCATCTTGTGAAGTTAAACCTATACCATCCAGGGGCCTGGAGGGTTCCTGCTGTCCCCAGAAGGTGTGGTGGACCTGAGTGAAGTGAGCTGCAGGGTACTGCTCTGGAAGGTAGTGATGTAGAACCACTGTTGCATCTGCTAGTCCCTGACATCTGTACTGCCTTGGCCAAAAAATCCGTGACCTAGTTAAAGATGGAGACAAGGGTTGCAAGCTGGCATGTTGCACTGAGTTTCAAGCACCTGCTGTAGCCAGCTGAATTCTCCTTGGGCTCCTTCTCTAGACAGTTATTTTGTTTTTCTGACTAGGAGCTGATACAAAGGCACTAAATGAGAGTTTAATAGTGAACTGACTCATCTCGACTTGATCATACTACAGGCATGCAACTCACATCTCCGTCTGGGCAGCTCTGTCCACAAGACTTCTGTGATACCCACAAGTGGGAGAGGAGAGCTGGGGCCTTTACTGCATGAGCCATGCCCAGAATAGGACATCCCATGAGCTGGTTTATAGCTACTCCAGCTAGTTGTGTCCTGGGAACATTGCAATTTCTCTTGTTCCTTCTGTGGAACTGGCCTGAAGTAGTTGGGTTACCCTGGGGTAAAAAAAGTCTCACATGAATCTGGGGTCTCACATGAATCCATGGTCCACAGGAATTCAGGAGGGAGGCAGTGGGAGTGCTGGAGAGAGGACCAGTTTACCTCTTTTTCATTCAGGTTGGTAAGCTGTGATTTTGTCCATTAGGGAATAACTTTGCTGCAATGTGTCCTTCTCCCCACATGTGTGTTCTACAGGGTAGGAGAGGATGCTTGCAGGACATATGTTTAATCTCAAACTCTACTGGATCCTGAACTCAGCCATGAGTACTATTCTGTACTATAAAATAGTGCAGAAACTGACGTATGAAAAGGTCTGGTTGGGTGCCCTGACCTTCTTGTGACAGACAGACTCTGCATCCATGTAGAGTGTCAATGTGGTTCCTGCAATGAAGATTTGTCCCCTCCAGGTGGTAGATGTCTGTGCTGGTCTGCTGGGCTCGGGGATACAGGGGCAGGGGTGCCAAGTCTCTTGAAAACTAATTATTTGGTTTTGTAGTGTGATTATCTGATTATCTTTGCGTTCATCCTCTCTGTCGTTTTTGATGGTGCTGAAAGGAACCATCAGTGAAGCACCTTCCAAGAAAGCATTGTTAGATGTCTAACTTGGTCCTTGGGGTTTTTTGTTTAAGTGTTAGGGAATTCCTAGAGTACAACGCCCATCTGAGGTAAAAGGGATTAACTTGAATGTTAGCATGAAGACCTAACAGGACATGGTGCACTCCAATCTCAGTGGCTGCAAGATGTCATCTTGGAGTATAATGGATTTAGACTGATTCTCAAATGGATCTCTGTGGATGGATGAGAAACCCAGCAGAAGATGGGCATCCAACTCCGTTACGCTCATCTGGAAAATCATTCAGGAACAACAGTTTATGTCTGATAGTTCCCTGCCAATGAGGTCCTTATCAGCTACTCATCCATAGGCTCAGCCTAACCTTGTTTCTTGGGCATCCAGAGACTGTGTATCCCAGAGGACTGCTGGGATTCCCTCTCTTATAAGGTCTGAAAGCTGGGCATGTTTTACATCTAGTGCTAATGGTGTAAAATCTTGAATAGAGCTGTCAACAGGAGCTGCTGGACTATCTCAGCAGATGAGGAGAAAGGGATATGACTTCTCATCATCCCTACCTTACCACTTCCGAGTTTTCCTGCATGGCTTGGTCAAACTCTTTCCCCAAGAGCTCACACATGGAAATCTGACAATTTGGCTTCTTCCTGCAGTTTTTGTTGCTTCATTGGGTCCAAACTGGTGACTCAGCAGTCTTTCTTCACGTGATGCCCTTGAAATAGCTTCCCCCAGGCAGATGGCATGAGGACAGGACAGCCTCAGCGACACAACTTCTCTTTGAGAAGCTGCCGTAGTGGCAGCTTCCTCTGGGGTGATTCTGCTTTCTACAAGGTTTTTAACTTCTAAAAGCATCTAGGGGAATATCTTCTTCAGCAGTGTTTTCACCTAAAAGAGGGCAGCTCTTGTGAGCGATTTGGAGACACAGCTGACAGCCTTGTGTGCCACATGTCATCTGGGTCTTGAAAGCATTTTTGAAATCTTGGATGAAAGATTCCTCCTCCTGAAGCATCCCTCCTTCTTCACATTGGACACAGTGCCAGCAGAAACCCTGACACTGAATGCGAGCTTGTGCACCACCTCTTATAATATTGCTAAAACCTTTCTAATTTAGACATCTCTTGCCTTTTAGGGTTCCTTTTTTGGAACAAACCCAAGGTTTTCCTGCCAGAGCCCAGGGTGGTTGTCTGGAGGAGCAGGGAGAAGTGATTGCTGCTGATGTTGGTCTTTGGGATGACCCTGCAGCCCTCTGCCTGCAGCTCTCTCCGCTCTCTGGCCTCTCTCCGAATGCTCCACACACCCCGGGTGCCAGCTAGCATCACTGTCTAAGAATGAGGAGTGATTTAGTTCCTAAGCAACCTCTCGCCTGGCCTCTTGCTAAAGAGTGACTTGGCATTTTCCAAAGGGAAAAAGAGGCTGTGGATAGGGATGTGTTGAGGCAGGTTCTTCTAATGTGCTTAACCCTCCAGATGATGGATTAATGAGCATCACCTGAGTGTTGGCTAGCTGGGTCAATGCCAGTGGGGTCAGGGTGCTGTGGGAAGCCAAGTTCAACCTTTCTGAGTGAGTCTGAATAAGGATTAAAATCTATAGCTGTTAGGAGTGTTTCTGGGATTGTGGGGATTGTTTTTTTCCTTGTTTGTTCTTGCTGCTTTCATTTTCCTCCTGACTTTAAGATATTTTGCTGTCTGTCAGTTTGTTTCGTTGCCCCTCCCACTCCTTCAAAAACCCAGTAAAGAAAATGTCATTCTATGGAGTGTTTCTGCTGTGGTGACTACAGGCTTTATCTCAAGTCCACCAATGCTAAAAAAATGAATGAGCAGGTCACATTCCTGTCCTAACCATCTCTATCTGTCTGAGATGTATTTCTACCACCTCCTTTAGTGTTGTACCTCAGTAAATCAAGATCTTTACTGTTTTTATCCCTCTCACATCCCTGTAAGGCAAAGCTTCAGGGAAACCACGATTATCCCAGGTTATTATTATGGAGAAGCCAGAGCCAAAGCATCAGGCTCAATTTGTACCCTCAGGATCCCTGGCTTTCACAAAGGACACGCTGACTCCTGACCTGCTGTTTTCATTTGGTTCCTCCCAAACCTGACCCATGGAGGGTCTCAGCTCCTCTGTTGAGCTGAGGGGGTTGGAGGATGAGAGGGTGTTGAGCGTGACAAGCAGCTCAGAAGAAGGACGTAGGATACGAGAGAGGGGGAATCATCCACTGGAGCTCAGAATCAGTGAGGCTGGAAGGGACCTCTGGAAGTCACCTCATTTAACCTCCTTGCCCAAAGCAGGGTCACCAAGTGCAGGTTGCTTAGGATCTCCACAACCTCTTTGAGCAGCCTGCTCCAGTGTTTGACCATCCTCACTGTTAAAAACAAAAAAGATCCTTATGTTTAAATGGTGTTTCCTGGTGGTGTTTTAAATTTGTGTCTTGCCCCAGTGAGACCCACCTCCCTGCACAGTTACCTAGCACATACTTCACCAGTTTGGGCAAGAGGACCTTATGGGAGATGCTTTGAAAGAAAGCATTATTAACATCCCAGTAAGAAGCACCCCCTGCTCTGACTGAGCCAGTCCTCTGTGGGGACATCCCCACAGAGGACTGTCGTGTTGGTCAAGGGGGTCTTACTGCAGAATCATATGGGGTCAGAGGGTAGAAGGTCAAGATATGATTTAGTGGTAATTGGAACAGATATTTCAGTTTTCTTGGAGCATTTCAGCCATGATAGTATAATTAAATTAAATGCTGTAGTAACATCTAGCAGCAGGGGAGGTGTTGGCTGGGCAGGCACAGGGCTTCTTTGTGGAGCTCAGCAACACACAGGGGTTTGTCATTCAGGATTTGCCCCCGCGGCTGCCCCTGTAATGAGTGTGCTGACGCCAGCATGTCTCTCTTGATCCACTCACATCCCTGTCTATGCCAGGGGAAAGGGTCTCCTCTCTCCATGCTGCTGTAGGTAAAGCCCCACTCCCCTCTCTGAAATACAACATGCTACTCAGTTGATATATGCAGTGAGGAGCAATTTTTTTTTCTTTATTTTCCCCTACTTGCATCACTTTTGCAGATCTCAGAGAAATAAGAGCGACAGCTCAGTACACTGATGGAGCCAACAGCCAAGAGGGGGCTCTGCCTGAGGAGCAGTTCTGCCAAGTAAAGTAACACTTTCTTACACAGCTGATTGAAGCAGAAGAAGACAGGAGTGCGTCCTTACACTATGCAAGAGCCTTGACAGCTCTGGAGGATCAGGTTCAAGCCAGAAAGAGCTGATGGCAGGTTTGGGAGTCGGACCCAAGCATGATCCAGTGACTGTGGATGACCCACTTTGCTGCAGTGAATTGCCTATATATACTAGGAAAGAAACACTATTAATTTTTATTCCCCTTTATTTACAAAAAATAAAATGGTCTGGCAGAGTCAGAATGTAAGGAATGGGCAGGCACACTGCCTTGTTTGTTGTAATGGCTGACAGATTAAATTAAGGTTTAAAAAAAATTTAAATTAAGGGGGGAGAGAGAGAACAAGTGTTTTCTATTGGCAGAGTTCATTCACAAGTCACTCATTTCTCTTGCTCTTCAGGGAGTGATACGAGACAATTAGCTAATTGGTTTGGGGAGGTGACCTGTCAGTGACTCAAGGAGGAGAAGTCTACTGTGCTGTCTGACATAAAGAATATATTTTCAGCCCGTTGTGACAGCTGCAAGCACCCCCCATTAAAATCAAGGATGTAATGGCTGTAATAACGGCAAGCGTGGAATCCATCACAGCGAGGAAAAAGTAATGAAAAACCTGATAACACGCACTAAATTGCAGCCAGAGCTGATACGTTGTGTTGTCAGGTTGAAATATTTCTGAATTATCTTATCGTTAGCACTGTGTAAGGACCCAAAGCCTTTCTGAGGTTGAAATGTGTCCCCAATTACCTCTGTAGTTCCTTTAGCTCTGCAGCTCATCTGCCTTCAGAGCTGGGTACCTGCGTGTCTTCATGATGGAGCTAATGATTGTATGTGAAGCTGGGAGGACTTGGAATCTGGGATTTTAGCCCAAGCCTTTGGAAACAGTTTTGCTCAATTTGCTGAGAGGTTGTGGATTTCTCACATTTTTCTGTAAGTTCTCAGGATCTGTTCTCAGAGTTGAAGGAATAGCTTCTTGTGTTGGGAAGCATTCTGGGTAGGACCTGGGCTGAGATCTTTGAAAATCCCCTTCGACCTTCTGCCCTTAATTTTGTGTGTTTTGGCAAAAGCAATAGGCTGGGGGGAAGCAATGAGAAGGAAGAAGTTTGGCCAAGAAGGCAGCATTGCCCCCATGCCCTCAGACTCAGGCCTCTGCACCCCTCCACCCATCTCACTGATGTTTGAGCAAAACCCAAAATACTGAAGTGAGCATGTTACAAAGAGACAGCAGTCATGAGATAATAAGATGAAGAAAAGCAGGAAGTCTCCTTGAGCCCAAGTGATGTAATTTTTCCACAAACAAAACTTCATTCATGTGAATGTTTCAAAGAAAAAAAGAGTAAGAAAAGCAGAAATGCAAGTAGCACAACTGCAGCTTTTAGCTGCCAGTGGTTGGAAGGAGCAGCAGGTCTCAAGGTGGTGCAAGGAGGTTTTCTTTAGGAAGGTGATTGATCCTTTCTGAATATCAGATGCCTGAAAAAAAGAAATAATAATTATTATTATCATCATCATCAACATCATCATAATTATTAAGGTTTTGGAAATTTTGGCTAGCAAAGCAAGTTTCCATCCCTTCCCACAGTCCAACCATTCACTCTTATTTCCTTGTGCTCTGCTCCATGTTCATATGAGACTGGTACAACATTTGTGCAGCAGGAATGGCTTTGCTCGTGTTGGTGGGTCTGAGTTTTCTCTGCTGACAATGACAAAGATCAGCCCTGGGGACAGGTTCAGCAGAGAGGAGAGATAGAGTGAATAAGCACACCACGTCTGAGAGGCTTCTGGCACAACTGCAGACATCCTCCCCAACCCTGCTCTGCAAATCCCTATGGGAAAACATACTGCTGGGTCTCCTGCATGAATGGGCAGGACTTGGTGGGGGGATCCAGAAGCGCTGTGTCAGTCCAAGACCTGTTGGTTTGATGAGTTTAGGCCAACAGTGTTTATGTGATGAATTAGGAAGGGTGATGTTTTCCATCTTGGTGGCGTGTCTATGTTGATGTCAGAAGGTTTCACTGCAGCACAAACAGGAGATGGTTGCTATTTTAATCCTTCCTACACAAGACTTTCTCGTAAAGGTCATAAAATCAAAATAAACCTTGATGGACTGACCCATCATTAGTGGTAAAACCAGCTATGCACCACTCAGGCATGTCCCACAGTAGGGCAACAAGATGTAGGCATGGTTTACTCATGCAAAAAAACCCTAACATTTTTCAAATCCATTTATTTTTTTTATTTGTGTTGCAGAAAATTTCTAAAATGCCTCATTTACTAGATATCAAACCTTGTTGAAGCGAATGGACAGCTCATGTCCACCCCTCTGACTCCCTGGTGCTCATCCCTAAAGATTATGAGGAAGAGTGGCAGAGCTCCTTCGTGCTGGATCTCACAGGGGCTGGATTCATATTGAGAGGGAAATGGAGGCAAATGAAATAATTACGATCACATCAAGCAATTAAAAGGGGGGGTTTATCAGCTTCCAGAAGAGCTTACTGCTCAGCCACCACTTTATCTCTTCACACAAGCAGTGTTGGAGGCTGTGATTTGAATACCAAAAAGGATGAAGCTCTGATTTAGCTAATGACCTCATGCAACGTTTGGGGTTGAAATTCCCAAGTCCCTAAATTTTCTTAAGGGCTGATTTTCTTAAAAGTTTTGTCTTCAAACCCTGAAGCCTGGTACCTTGCCTGGTACCTGGCCCTGGAGCAGAGGCTTGTCTTAAGAAGCTGTGCATTAGGAATTATGCATTAACCCAGATGAAGGGCTGATATCTCAGTTGTATTAGCAGACTGAGGTGGGAAATTCTGGATAAATCATTTTTTGGGGTCAGAAAAATTCTAAATTATTTTTTAAAAATTTTAAAACTTTGCTTTTCCTTACTCAGTGGGAAAATTCAGTGGAATTGGAGAATAAAAACTCCTTTCTTGCCAGACCTGGGCACCCTCTCCCTGGATTCAGGGCATTCCACATATGGAGAGCTCCGTATAGGGTTGCCTCCAAATACTGATCACTGTGGTTAGTAGGGGACTCTCTGCCTGATTTTGGCAAGGGTGGGGTGGGGGTTTTGTATTTGTCTTTGGCTGTTGTCTGCCCCAAGAGAACTGACATTGGTCCAGGCTGTGTGCTGGGAGGCGTTTGATGAAATCTCTGCATCAGGAGGTTTCTATACATACCTCACTCCAGGCTCACTGCAAACATCCTGCCAGGAAGAGGAAACATTTCCTGTGCCCCAGGATAACCTGTCTTCCTATAGAAAGAAAATTGATGTTTCCGGATGGAGCATATGGATGTGGAAGAGGAGCTGCACATGCTCCTGCTGTGCCCCAAGGGTCAGTTCCAACACTGGCCAGAGTCAGTGGGATAGCTTCACATGTTGGATGGCATAGGGAGTAGGACTTCCATGAGGATGCTCCCTTGAGCATTTTCCAGGTGCCAGAAGTAGCTGGGGGCATTTGATTCCTCCCATGCAGCAGCTGTGAGTGCAACGGAGGTCCATGCTGGCATCCAAGGGTTGGAGCTGGATGTAGAGGGAAAGCTGCTGAGTGTCATGCTCTAGACATGAATACTAAAATTTTTTTTAAATACTAAAAAACAGGGAGAACGGAAAGAAAGAAGTGAGGCAGAGAGGAAGACTCCAGGAAATGAGGTGATTTTTTTGTTGTTTTGTGCTCTTTTTTTTTTTTAAATAAAACATCCAATAAAAGATTTCCTGCTGCATGAAATTGACAACACAGGAGGGGAAGCTCTTCCTAAATATAACAAGAGCTGTCTGGCCTCACTAGACAGCTCCTCCACAGGGACCCTTGGGTTTGATAGGAGAATGAATCAGCCAGTTCCCAAGGGTACATCCACTGCAGCCCTGTCCTTCTCATTCAATGACAGTGGATTGAAACAAAGCAGACCTGGCTCTTCCTCTCCCTTCTTTCCCCCAGTACCAAAAATATCTGAAGTCTCTCATGGAAGGCAATGGGAATGGAGGAAGGGAGGCATTGGCAAAAGGGAAGGGCTGGGGGAAGCCCTGAGTCTCTTGCACATGCCTGGCAAGAGGTGAGAAGTAAAGAGGATGAGATGGGATGTCTCACAGAGCCTGAGGGGGTTGTGTATCTGAGAGCAGGATGTGACTCCACAGGCACCAGTGCTGTGAAGCTGGGTCAGCTGTAGGGCAGCATCTCAGGGAAGGCAGCCAGCAGGTGAAGGAGTGTCATAATTGGGATTTTGATGGTGTTGGTGCCCTAGCATGGGCAAGTGGGAGTGTGTGGCAGCATCTGGCTACCTGCTGGCACATGGCTACCTGCTGGCTACCTGCTGCTGCAGTCCATCAGTAGAAAGCAGAGCAAGGTGAGATCTGAGTGCAGAAGTCAAGAATTGAGTTTTTCTTCTCGTCTCTCCCTGTCGTGCCTGGTGCTCATCCAAAAGGCCACTTCTTAAAACCAGCTTCTTCGTGTCCTTGGAGAGCTGGCAAATAAGAAACGCAAAAGGCAAAGTAACAGCAGGCAAAGAGCTATGGATGATTCCCAGCTTCATCTGCTGCAGCAGGTATTTCTTGCAAAGGAAAGAAAAACAGTAATAATGGTAAAAAAATGCTGTTAAGTTTCTAAAATACTCATAACAAAGCAGAAAAACAAGAGGGGAAGAAAGTGACTTACTTGTCCTTCCTGCTGGGATTGCATGCCACCAGCACCAGAGAGGTCACCACATTTTAATATGTGACTCACAGCTTTCTAGGGGCACAGCTCCATTGGTGCAGCTCAGCCCTGTCTCTGAAGACCCCAGGTTGAGTTTCTGGAATGTCACATTTTGTGACAACTTCTGTTGCTATCTCCTGGTTCGGTACAGAGCCAGCCTTTGGATTGCTCTGGCTCAACAGAGCAGCCAAAAGGCTCCCAGAGGAAGCCAATGCTTTTATGGAGGAGGAGATTATCCACTTTTTAATGACATTAAAATATAGACAAAAAGCTTTGGGAGCAGTTATCTGATCCGTTTCTCCACGTTGGCCCCAGCTGCAGGTAGGGGGTTGCTGAGCCCTGCGTGCTCTACGTGTCCTGTGCTGCCTGCATCGGGGGATGCTGTTCCCACAATCAAGCGACTTCAAAGTTTTAGGGATTTCTACACCTTTCCTGGGACATCAGATAGCAGCTGCACTTTGGGGATAAAAAAGAGGCTGGAGGGCCTATGGCCATGACCCAGGCTGGTGGGTCCCAGGTGGTCCTTGGGGAGATACACCGAGCACTGAATGTTCAGCATCCTCAGGCCAAAACCTCCCATATCTGAGCAAGTGTTCAGATCTTCCTCTGGAAAACCAAGGGAATTTACCCAGTTGGCAGATGGGAGATTGTTGCTGTCAAGTCACAGCTTTCTTGTATTCAGCACTTGTGGCTGAGCCAAGTTGCAGGGAGGCTGTGGCACCTGGAGGAATGCCAAGGGGCTGCAGCTTCAATGCCTGTGGTAGTTCTTGCAGATGTAAATCCAGGAGAGTTTAAAACCAGTGGAGGCTGTTTGTATGTTAACCTGAGTGTCTGAGATGAGGATCCAGACCTAAATCTGTATTTCTGCTGAAGTGATGGCTTGGGTCAGGCTGAAGCAGGTTTGGCTGTCGAAATCACACCTTATTCCATATAAAACCTACATCTTCTTCCTGTTGTTTTCAACACCTTTATTAGGGCATTGCTATCCTGTCGCCCTTCCCCCATCCCACGATCCAGAGCTCTCTGAGAGCAGTCACACCCTCCTAGCTTCACTTTAAACTTCTTTAGTTAAATGATTCCTTTCTTGAAAAAGGCAAAAAAGAGAAAAGAAAAGCAATTTCCTTAAATGTCTTCAAATTGTGTAAAACGTTTGAACATATGAGAGACTGGGACATGCAGCGAGTGGTAGTTGAACCTGGCCTGAGCTAAGCCCAGAAGAGTCTTATTCTGAGAAAAGCCCATCGGTTCTTGCTCATGTGTGGCATCCTAGACAAGCTTTTCACCCAGCCTTGATCAGCAAAGCCACAAACATTTTATTCATCCTGTGAGGCTGTGCATAGGAAACACAAACAGATCCTTCCTGGGGTGCAGTTCCTGTGTGCTCTTCTTGTATAACCTTGGACGGTTCCTGGATGCTCTGCATGGTGCCACGTGATGAAGAATGATTGTAATCACTGATATTCCTCAAATAAGTCCAGGACTCCCTGGAGGAGCTTCCCAGCTGCTGTAGGAACCTGCTTGGGGAACACACAGGGGTGCTGAGATATGTGGAGTGGGAAAAGACAGCTTTGTACAGTCAGGGTGATGCTGTGAGAGGTCACAGGAGGTGAATAGGACAATTGCATTTTTGCAAGAAATGGGTTTGAAATGGGGTTTGTTGCACGTCACAAACTTTCGCCATATGTCTTGCTTTGTAGTCCCAAATGGGATTAGTGTACCATATTAGAACCACTCTGCATTTCTGTGAGCCTACAGAGGGCAAAATCTCTTCCACCACAATGTAAGAATTGTCTCCAATGCCAGAACATGGATTCCTGGAGCCATTGGTAGCCATTGGGCCAAGCACAAAACCATCTTATGCCCTGCAGCACCCCAGAACACATCAGGTTTTACAGCCAGTGAAAGCTGGGGTTTTCTCAGCCAGACGGGGGTTCAGGGTTTGGTTCTGAAACAGCAGCACTGGATTGATGCAGTGATGTTCAGCTTTCCCACCACTACTTGGAAATGCATTGGGAATCCAAGGAGGTAGTTAAATCACGGAAGCAATTTACTGTAGGTCTTTTCCACGCAGCTCTGAGATGGCTGATGGTAAATACAAGAATATCAATATTGTGGAGTGGCCACAGGTTTGGTGGTCAGTGACACAGCACGCACAAGGCATTTTAATGCTGTGGGGGAGAGGAGGCAGGGATGAGGTGCTGAAGACATGCAGTTTGCAGGTTGTAGCATGCTAAGGAGTGAGTGCTGGAGCCTCATCAGCTCTCAGAGAGTTTCAAAGCTCTGTGCCATCATGGAGGGGGTGGCATCTCTACAGAGATTCCAGGAGCACAAGTGTCCCAGGCTACACAACAGCGCCTTGGTGAACCTGGTACTACCTCTCTGTTTTAGGAAAGCATCTCTGTAGCACCCTAATTTTGGTAAATTAAGGCAGCAGCAACTGCTGAGGTTTGAAAGCCAGGCTCTAGGCATCCAACAGGTCCATGCTGCCATAGCTCCTTTGGAGATGTCCCACTGTGGCCAGCAGGCAGCCTGCCCACGGCAGGGCAGTGAGGTTCTTCCAGCAGCTCTGCCTTTAAGCATGAGCTAAGAGCCAGGTCTGGGAGGATGCAGGATGGTGGGGATGTCTGAACTCCCTCTGCTGAGGTGAAAAATGTTGGTTGAATTCTTCCCAGAGCACTGTGTGAATAACAAAAAGCCATGGAAAGGGTTTAATCTCACCTGGAACATCCATGTTCATTCCCAGTGAATTTAAGGGAAGGAGCAGTGGCTCCTTGGCTGCCATGAGTGAATGTGCTTGGATCTCTTCGTCTCCTTGCCACAAGCTGGGTCTTGTACTGGCTGTTTACCATCATTGTTACCTATTCTTCACATCCAGCACTGCTAGGACAGCCATGGCCTGGAATAGTTCAACATTCTCTTTCTCTAGTAAAGCAAGAGGTCAAGACTGGATAAGTAATGCAGAAACTTCCCCCTTTGGGGCATTCTTTCAAATGAAAGATTCTCCTTCTCATGGTAAATCTCTGTGATTCCAGATGCTTTTTCCCCCCATGCAGCTTTCTCTTGTCTCTCTGTAGCTGGGTAGAAGAGCTGAAATGGGGAATTGTCCTAGGTAGATGCAGCTTCACACAATGCTCTGACACATTGACATCCATCAGCCCATCAGAAACAGGCACAGGAGTATGCCAGGCAGACCTCTCAGCAAGTGTGAGTCTCTGCTCCTCATGGAATACAATATAGGATGAGGCATGAAGATAGCCCTCATTCCTGAGCATGAGCAGGAGAAACAGGTCTCTGGCTGGCCAGTGGAAGCCCAGCCCTGCTAAAACTGAGACTGGGCTGATTCACCTTTTACCCTTCCTGCCTCATCAGACTCTTGGCATGTCCAGACTGATAATAAATTCAGGTATGTTAAGTGAAACAGCTGTGGATTTGCAAAGAAGCTGAATTCAAGTGTTTTCCAGGGAAAGCTCTGCCCATGGACAAGTCTGGGTTTGCAAGCTCAGTGCTTGGAAGGATGGAGGCATTGGGTTTGCATCATCTCCAGGCATCCCTTGGGAAGCCCAATATCCAACCCTGAAATCCTTTCCGAGCTGGGACATGAAAATAAGTGAAACCTGTTTAGTTCTTACAGGCAGGATTTAATCACCTTAAATTATTCTAAGTGGATGGGGAAGCATCCTGTGATCTCCAAGCCAAGCAGGTCACCTTTAATTTCCTTTTCCTTCCCTCAGTAATGCTGGTGGATGGGTGTTTGATTTATTAAGCGCTGAATAACAGGGTTTTCATGTGTATTGCTGTCAGAGAGATAAATAGACCCCTTTGAAGGCAAGTTTCAGGGAGGTGGCTGTGGCTTTCTGAATAAATATATCCATAAAGCAGTGCAGACCCCCCCCCTCCTTGGACATCCACGATCTTTCAGGCTGTACACGGCTCTCCCCGCTCTGCCCTGGGTCCTGCAACGTGCTCAGAGTGATGATCCCCACTGTGCCCTGCTGGGAGGATGATTAATGCCTGCAAAGTGCTTTGAGAACATCAGATTAGTAGGACAGAGCCTCATTATTATATTAGCAATCACCGGATCCTTGGCCTTTTTCACTCTGGGCGCACTTAGAGCCGCATCTAAAAGCCAAATGCTGTTTACTAGCAAACCTCTCTGCGTTTGGAGACTTTGGGGAGGGCTTTTTGTGTTGTTCACAGGTTTATTTTTAATGATGCACCTGTGGTCCAGACTCCTCCAGGGTCCCCACAAACCACTACCCTGCTTTTCAGACAAACACTGTGCAGATTAAAAATAAAGACCACTGGGTACTCGCTGTTATAACTATAGAAACCAAATATTTGCTTCAACTATAAAAGGCAGGAGTGTTTATGAGTACGAGGCAAAAAAGGCATTTCCAGCTGAACTGGAATGTATTTTAGTTCTGCAGACTATTTATAGATAGGCAGCCACTCTAAATTTGAATCTTCCCTTCCGTAAGCAATTTTTTTGCGCCTGCTGGGATATATCCTCGTCTGGGGTTTAGCAACGTCACTCCAGGGTGTCCAAACAGTTTGGAGTCACCTTGTGAGACATGAGACATGGTGACTTGTTTTGGGGGGTTTCTCTGGCAGTTCTGCAAAGCCAGAGGTTAGCTTGAAAGATGAATAAGTATTTCCTTTGACTGTAAATTAAATATTTTGATTTGGAGCGATTGTTTTTAACCCTTCCAGTTTGAAAGTAAGTGTGACTTTGAACTGAAAAATCCAAACATAGTTATGAAACGCTAAAATTAATTGTTTCAGAAGCTTGGAAGGGAAATTAAAGGATGTTTTTGTCCAACAAAACAGAAAAAAAATTTGCAGAATTATTATGTATTAGCAAAACATTTCTTGCCATGTCTCTCCTAATATTTCAACTAAAAGTCAGCCCTCATCCCTGTGCTTTAGATTTGACAGTGATAGAGATAGAAGAGAAAAACAGGGTGTAGGCAGAGAAGTGTGCTCAAACAACCCGAAAGCCTGCTGGGAACAGGGCTGTGTGGTGTTAGATGCCACTTGCCCTTGCCTTGGTAAGCACCAGCATCCAAGAACCTTCTCCTTGTTGGCATCTGCAGGTATAAAAGCTGATGTAAGGGTTGTGTGTGCTTCTCTGAGTCCCATCATGACAAGACAGGTGCTAGAGAGACCTAGAGAGCAGCTGTAAGGTGAGGGAGCTTCAGTAAATTTACATGGAGAGACCCAAGCCTCAGTTAGCCATGGTGGTGAGTGAGTGCCCACATTCCTGCTGAGCCTACTCTGTAAAACTCCCTCAGTGATTTCTCTCTTGTCCTTGGTGTTTACACCCTTCAAATATTTGCAGACAGTTGAGTTGCCAAGCCCCTGCTAAGCTGCCATTAAGCCAAGCTAAACACATGAGCTCAGAAAGTCAGTCTCTCTGGCTCCATGATAATAGTTTGCTTTTTCTTCTCTGAATTTCCTGCAGTTTATTGATATTTTCCTGGGATCCTGGCACGTGAACCCGATGGTGATACGGGAGGTGCCATCCTAGAAGAAAACCAAATGATGAATAGGGAATCCAGGTGCCTGTGGCATATGTAGCCAGAAGGAGTGCTGGGTTTCGTAGGGTCTAGGTGCTTCCTGGTCTTGTTTGACTTAGTGCAGACAGGAGGTGGCCCAAGGCCCCTTGGCTGAACCCAGGGACCAGCTAATCAAGGCCAGCTGTGAACTCAGCTCCACCCTGTTCACTACTAATACAGGACCAATCTCGGTGGAGGTCAGTGGGTGCCTGTCTCATGGTTCTTCCTTGGGCTTATCCCTCCTGTCTTCTCCTTAGTGAAGTTATCTGAAACTGAGCTTTGCCAGACTCAAACCCCTCTGATGACCTGCAGCATCGTGGGGACCTTGAGAGTTTCTCTCCCAACTCACCTCTGTGTGTGGGGGCTGCTTTCTCCTGTGAAAAAAAAACCCTACTAAGCCTTATCTCCAGACATAATCAGATGACTTTTAAAACACAGACTGATCTTGCTGGCAGATCTTCTGAGTCTCCATTCCTCCATGCTCCTGCTGTTATAATCTCTGGCTTGATTTTGCTGGATGTATCAAGGAGACATCCTTGGCTTGGTGTTGGACTTTCTGCTGCATCCTGGGATGCTATGAGCAGTTAGCAGGAGTGCCTGGGCTACACACAGAGCCCACCCTTGCTGTGAAGGACAGCTGGTCTCCAGTGTTTGCTCAGGGTGGAGAACCCAGCAGGGTCTTCATTGCTCATCCTTGCTGGTGGGAGGGTGAGGAGGCCACGTGTAGACAGGTCAGGGATGCATCATGGGCTTCACTTCTATTTACACAGCTGCAAAAACCACTTGAGCTCACAAAGGGCATCCTTAGAGTCAACACAAACCATGTGCAGCAGGGCTGCTCCAGCTTCGTGGGACAGCATCAGGCTGGACTGGGAGTGCAGGGATGCACAGGGCATTCAGGAAGTTCACAGCAAATGCAGAGCATGGAATCCCCTGCACATCAGGAGTAATAAGGAGTGCCTTCCCTCTGACTCTTGCACAGCACAGGGAATATCCTTGGAAAAACATATCCTTGGAAACACCCAGCCAGGGCATCTGAGGTATCAGATACCAGTGTAGACTCCCCATCTTTCTTTCCCAAACCCAACAGCCTATGCAAGTTGGGGCAGAAAAGCCACGTACTCCATGCATTCTCCAGCACAGGCAGAAAAGTCTCATATTTTATTAATGTCATTCTAAAGATTAAATGCCTGCAAAGGAGTTTGTAAATGAGGGCCTGTGCAGGAGCATGGTGACTCTTTTGTCACCTGTAGGTGCAGTTCCTGATCATGGCATGCCTGCATGCCTGTGCCCACACCTTGGTCCCCTGCTCTCTGCTGTGAGCCAGAGATAACTACACTGAAATACAGAGGGTTATGCTGGTGGGAGAGACACACCAGTGTGTCAGATAAGCAGGAAAATTTGAATTGAGCAGTGCTGGGATGGAGATGCAGCATCCTAAAACAGAGGTGAAAACATCTTTCAACTTCGCTGTGCACAGACCTGAGTCACCAGATCACCAAGCTCAGCCTGCCCTGCCAAAGAATTTGGGGACAAGGGCTCACAGTGAGAGCTGGACCTGTTTGTTCCCTGGCAGGCCATGCAAGACAGTCCTTACAGCTTCTGAGCAAATCACTCAGATAAACTTCATGCTCCCTTTGGAAAGTATCTATGGCGTTCCACGACCCCACATTGCTTGAGGGACACCTCTGAAGGCCACACTTGGCTCAGCATGTCAGGTCCCTCATGAAGGTTGGCCACAAAGAACATTTTCTTCTGGCCTGCCTGGTCCAGACACGGTGTTCCTGTTCCAGGATGGATCCCAGATGTGTGTTAGCATTACAAATACATCTCAAATCCCTGCTGCCAAGTCGTCCACCCCCATCCCAGTCCATCGCCTAGAGAGATGATTAGCACATCCTGCAATAAAACTCATCAGTTACTGCTCTTTCCACCTCTCTTTGCTGCAGGTTCAGGTTCCCATGCACTGTTTTCTACCTCTCACTTTGCAGAACTGGTGCAGGGAGAAAAATTACTCCTCAGCCATCACATAACTGCACTTTCCACCCCCAAAATGTTTTTGCAGATGGCAGTTCAGTCATTTTTTTGTAGCATCCTTCTGAGTTTGAGTCTTTATTGATGCTTGGAAAAAAGGTGGCACAGCAGAGTAAAACCCCCTTTCTCCAGGGGTTTTTGACAGATTAATGGCAGCTGCAGAATCAGATCTTGCAAACTCCTACCTCCCAGTCTTGCATTCAGCCTTTTGCTGCAAAATATTCTGTTCACTTGCATTCTTTGTATTTCAGCTCATCTAACACCCAGGATATGTGAGCTTTATGAAACTAAAAATAAGCAGGGGGTAATGTGTGGCATGTCTATATCCAAGGTCCTTCCTCCAGGTCATTTCTTTAGGGGTGGAATTTCGGATACTTTTTAGGTGTCCTCTCGGACCTTTCTTTGCTTATTCCCTTAGTATCAAAGTTATTTGGCAGTCCCTTTGCTTGAGATAAAGAGCATCACATGAGAATGAGCCACAAAAAGCATTTGAGCTTTAATACGCTCCCTAGCAGGAGCCTGGTGTGATAGTCAGGGCTATGAGCAGGGCACAGGATGAACCTCCCAACCCCTGCCAGGTTTGAAGACATCTTGGGGTGTCTTTTTTGTCATCACTGCACTTTCCAGGTGCTTTCTCGGTGATGAAAGCAAATGGAGCTTTTGTGTCCTCTCTAATAACCTGAGAGTCCTGTAGAGTCTGAGCACTTTGCAGGCTGCCTTTCTGGGAGGAGAGCAGCTTTATCTTTATGACACTAATGGAAAAACAAGACCTAATGACAGCTAATCCTGCTCATTTCACTTACAGGGCTACTTTTAGTGCTGAGTGTGTTTGCGCTGTCAGTTTGGCTTTTGCTCAGCAGTGCCCTGCTCCTCCACATTCCGTACGGGTTAGTTTGAATCAGGGATCTCTGTGGAGCAAATCTAGTGATTCTCTTGCTAGAGAAACACAGGTACAGGTAGGAGGAGAGTCTGAGTGTAGGTCTGGATGCCTTTGACTGGAGGATAGACAGGATGCACCTTTGCTACCTCCTGAGCAAATCCCACCTCGTGTGAATGGATTCATCCTCCACCCTTCATCGCATTTTCCATTTAGATTGTTAGAGGAAGCAATATGGGGAGAAATCAGGGTTTCTTTCCCAAACCCACAGGTTCAGGGAGGGATGAGCACTGCCCAGGAAGCGGGACCAGGAAGTCTTGTTTCTCTGGCTGTGTCCATTTGGCGTAGGGGCTGAATGTTTCCTTTGTGGTTTGGTCTGTGAAGGCTTGTGTCTAGCCCTTTGCTCTCGTGCCAGGGAGTCCCAGCACTTCCATCCTGGAGCTGTCTCACTGAGACAAAGGATGTCAGTCTGTGCACAACTTCCCCAGCTCTCCCTTTCTCCCTTCTGACGGTTTTCTGTTGGAGTGGAGCATGTTTAAGTGGGTCAACAAAGAGGTCATTTTTCCCAGTACAAAGTATCCTAATAAATTAACCAGTGAGAATTTTAATAATGCATGAAAGGAGAGAGGTTTGCTGCTTTTGGAAAGGCTTTTCAGCTATTGACAGGGTCAACAGCTGGGTCAGTGGCCGTGGGGATTCATTCCAGTGGAGGGAGATGTGGTGGGCATCATCCTCCACCGATGGCCATATCCATGCCGTCGGGACAAAACAGAGCTACCCCTGTTTCAGCCCACTGATAGCAGTGTTGTTACTGGGTTTTGAACACACATTAATGGGCAGATGGAGGAGCTGCTGTGGAGTGCTGGTAGTGTGGAATTAGTGCCCACCCTGCTGTCCACTCCTTTGAAGCCTGAGGCACATGGGCTTCAAGCTGGGCTTCCAGCTGGGTTTTCAAAATGGAGAGAGTTGTGATCAGTCAGGGAAAACTGTAGACTACTCAGCTGTGTCTGGCTGCGGCCACTTTTAATGGAATAATTTAAATTTAAGGGGGAAAAGCTAATCCACAGAAGCCACACAAAACAGTCCTGTTGATCTGGTAGATCCTTGGCTCCTGTGAGGTGTTTTTCAGCACCTCAGCTGATTTACTTCCCTTCTTGATTTTGAAGAAGTCATTAAATAAGGCAATCTGTCACCATGATCCCAGGTTATTTTTCTGCCCTGTGCAGCAAGGTGTATGCCCATTCTTAAGGTCAGAGTCAGAATATTTAATGTTCTCACTGTTTTGTTGGTAGGATGGGAAACAGGAACGACCAGAAACCCTGTGGCATCCCAAATATACAACCGCAAGGGCTTCTATAGGTTCTAATTTTTAGAAGACAATAGTGATATGACCATTCATTAGGAGTAGGTTGTCTTTGAATGGGCCAACCTCTCATCCATTTGATCTTCTCATCCGTGTTGACTAAACCATACTACTGTCTATGAAGTGACCTATTAGGCTCTAGAGTTCCCAGAGCCAAATAGAGTATTTGAGCTCAGGAGTATCTTCCCAAAAGGCAAAGGCTGGTGCAGACAGGTGGTTAATCAAGTGCCTCAGCACTGGGTGGACTGCTGTCCCTGAAGGCCATGATAGACTCTGCCCAGTCATCTGCTCTTACAGCACCCGTTAAACCCTGGTTGTCTACCTTTTGGGGAAGGTCTTTCCTCCTGGAAGGAAGCCAAGGGCTTTCTTTGCTCTGTTCCAGATTCTTTGTGGATGGTGTCTGGAGACTGCATCTCCTAAAGCCTTCTGCTGCAACCAGAACTTTCAGTGGCCATCTTCCCTTGATTTTTTTGTAAGGGTTCCCATCACTGATGGGCCATGGAGAGGTTTGAAAATCTGGTATTTGAGGAAAAGGTGAGCAGAGCAATATGGAAAGCACATGGAGGTCCAGGAAGCAGTGGTCTTCTCACTTTTCCACCAAAGCATGGAAAAAGAAGACGACAGCTTTCCAAACATGGGGAGAAGCAGATTAGGTTAATCTTGATTAAGGGAGTTACTTCCAATCCAGAAGGCAGAAGAAATGTTCAGAAGGGACTCCCTAGGCAGCGATAGGTTGATGCCCCCCATCAGTCTTGTGCCAAATGATGGAGCCCACAGGTCTGCTGATGTCAGGCAAGCTGTCAGGTAATGAGGGCATAGTCCATAGAGCCCCGAGCACCTGGCAAGTGAATTAAAACCTGGCAGATCCCAGGAAGATGTCACCCACAAATGGGGCTCCTCTTCACGCCGTTTTTCAGGGATTAATACTAAGTCTCAGCATTTCCCTAAGTGAAGCAGATCTAATGGCTCCTGTGGGGAGAAGCTGCCGGTGGCACAAAGGGTAATGAAACGGTAAATGCTGAAGACAAATTCATCAGACAGGGCAGTCCGGATCACTTGGCAAGCAGAGCACATTTGAAAAAAATATGTTAGAAGACAGCCCAATGCGAAATTGAACATCAAAGGAGAAAGAAATAAGATTGTTCCTACAAAAAGGGGCAGTGAATCACCAAATGCAGGGTTTTCTGGGTTTGGTAGAAAGAAACTGCGTGAGCAGCTCCTGATGTGAGTTGAGGCTGCGACAGAAACAGCTACAGTGACCTTTGATTTCTAAATGAAGGGGTAGGAGGTGCATTTACTTTTCCTAATGTGCAACAACACCAAAATGTGTTAGAGGAGCTGGCTGCTAATGTTGGTGCTGAAGAGGAAGAAAGGAAACATGACAGTATTGCAGAAATGGTGTTTAGGACAGAAATTTTTAGGCTGGCAGCTGGTTAGTTTCCTGGAAGAGATGAAGGGTTGGAATAGCCAGGTGATTGTGATATTTTCTCTCTGTGAACATGCTAAGGGAGCTCCAGTCTAGTGGAAAAGCGCATCATGAGAGCCCTTTGCAAGATGTCAAACCCACAAAGTGACAGACTGGAAGCAACCCCCTGCTTGTGTTTTTCTTTCTGGAGGTGGTGGCTAAATATGAGGGCAAATGGACGGTTAATGGGGTCCATATGGGCATAAATGTGCATTTAATTAAAAGCCTGTGATATAAAAGAAATCAGTTTACAATCAGAATAATTCAGGTTGGAAGGGATCTTAGGAGTCCTGAACTGCCTGAATCTGTGATTCTCACAGGTATGGGGGAACTGGGAGAAAATTTCCTTTTGTAGGCACAGACTTGTAGAACTGGAAGTGTTGTGAGGACTCAACACATACCCCAACCAAGTGTTGTCACTGACAGATGTTTTGGCTATTGGGCACATCTGGAAAGATGTACCTCACTGTAGCAGGCTTGAAACCAGCAATCTGCATATTTTAGCTGGCCACCCTCAACCAGCTGTGTAACAGGTAAGATCTGGACCCTTGCATAGTGCAGATTTGGGGTTGTCCCCGTGTGTACCCGGAATTCTCCCCACTGCCCTCCAAGCCGTTATCCCGGCTGCCTGAGCATGGTGCCTGTCAGCAGAGCAGTGGGCAGGGCTGTGAGCTGGCATGGCTGAGGGAGAGCCTCAGGGAGTGTCTGTGTGTGCATGTGCTTTCTGTGAGTGCCTCCTGGAAACCAGTAAACCCCCCAGCAGGTTTCAGAGGGGCTTGACAGAAGGATGAGATAATTAAGTCTCCATGAGTTTCATCCAGAAGGATGGGCTGGGAGAGGAGAGAAATCATTTTTAACTAAGGAGAGGCTTTCACATGAGCTTACATGTTATGAAGGACCGGGGAATCCACTCATTCGGGTGCCCTTTCAAGCTGCAGGAATGAACCTGAGGCCCTAAAATCAACTAAGCCATGAGAATCCAGCTGACAGGTGGGTGCCATTGGTGCTGATCTCCCCAGAGCTGTCTTTCTCACAGCAGCTTTTGGCTCCATTTCTCATTTTTTGCCCACATTTAATGTGTTTGACTTCACAGCCTGCTGCCTCTCTGCCTTGCCAAAGGGAAACACCCACGTTTCCCAGAGCAAAGCAAGGGCACCATGTGAAGCCACGAGGGTTGAGCTCTGCCGTGAGGGTTGGTGTGAGCAGTGCTGCCTCCCTTGCCCCTTCCAAGCCTGGCACATCTCAACATCCATAGAGGGCCACTCCCAAGTCCTTTGAGTGTGGAATGCTGCAGAGTGGTCAGTGAGCCAGCATCCAGGCTAGCAAGAGTCCCTCCTCTTCCTCCTCACAGTATTTTCCCTGTTGGTAACAGTTTTCATTGCAGAAATCCATCATCACACATGGTGGCCCTCAGCGACCTTGGGGGTTTTTTTTCTGTGACCTCCAGCTGGGGCCAGCTAAACTTGAATCCTCCTGAGCATCTTTCAGCAAGGTCATTACTGTGTTGCCCAAAGGGGAGTCTCCTTTTGTGTGTCCCAAGCCTAGCTCCTGTTGCTTTCCTGTGATATCCTGTCATTCTTGTCTTAAGTGGGAGTGAGTAGATCATCTCCATCACCTCCTCCTTGCTGCTGACAGTTTCCTCAGCATCTATCCTAGTCTGACCCTTTTCCAGACCCATCTCTCTAGTTCCTTGCAGAGAAGTCATTACAGCCCTTTGATCTTCCTTGCTGCCCTCTTTGTACCAGCAGCTGTGATGTTGGCTCAGCTACCATGAGGAGGGTTGCAAAGGGTTGTCTAGCAGACTGTGAGTTCAACATGAGCCAAATCAGGCTAATTTCTCCCGTTGCAGGGGTTAGTTGAGCTGGAAGTGGTTACAGACGATGAGACAGCTCATTAAAGTGGCTGAAAATTAACAAGCCTCAGAGCTTTTCTAAAATTAGAAATCATCCCTGGAAAGGCAAGCCTATCCCAAATACTCTACTACGAGCCAGACTCCTTTAGATGACAGGAAAAACATCCTCACACTTTACTATCTGCTTCACCCCCATGGTATCTCCAGCTCATCCTCTCAAACCAAATTGGGTGGTGGCTTTTGCTGTGCATAGAGCCTGTTGAGCTGAGAAGAGTCTCAGTATCACCTTGTAAGGCACTTTTTCTGCAGCCTTTAAGCAAAGAAAGCGGCATGCCAAGGGAAGAGGAGAGCATCCTGACACACCTCTCATTCCTGGTATCCAATTCTAAGTCCATCTGTATTTCCATTCACCTTCACCTGAGAGATTGAGGGCAGAGCAGTTTAATTACAGGATTCACTGCTAGAGCTGACATGAGTGTGTATCTCCAGCTGATTAAAACAAAATCTCAAATTGGTTTTTTCAGATTCTTTTTTTGTTCAAAAGTGCTGCTTTAATTCAGCCTTGCTTTGAAACACAAGCAGTGTTTACAGCTTGGAAAGGGTTCCACTGATAGAGAATAGATAGCAGCTCCCTCTGGGTCTCATGGATGCTCATGTGGGGAAAAAGAGACCCCAAAATGTGATGTCCTGCCGGAAATTTTCTCTCAGCCAAGCCTAATCCTGGTGAAAGTAAACCTTGTCCTCTCTTGAGCATCTTCCTGGGTGTCAGAGAGGGCTGGCAAGAGGTGACACAAGATGGGAGAACAGTCACAACCTCCAGGAAAGAAGCAGAGGGGACATGTGCAGTGCTGTTGTGTCTCATGACCCCCATCACTGGGCACTCATGGGGTGACTCACCTGTGCAATGAGCTTTTCATGAACAGAGACTGGGGTACATTTGCCAAAGCAGCCTGGGGCAGGAACTGTGGCTCCTGCCTGCACAGGATGGGTGCTTTTGGAGCAGATCCCTGTTCACAGAGTCATAGAATGGTTTGGGTTGGAAGGGACCTTAAAGGCCATCTAGTTCCAACCCCTCTGCCACAGGCAGGGACATCTTCACTAGACCAGGTTGCTCTAAGCCCCATCCAAACTGACCTGGAGCACTTCCAGGGATGGGACATGCACAGCTTCTCTGGGCAATGAGGGTAGGAATTCAAGGTAGCCCAAAGCTAGGGCTGAGGGAAAGGAAATTGCTGACAGTGCTGTGGAATTTATTTTGCTCTTGCAGAGGCCAGAAAGCTAGAAAAACTCAGTTATCAAAATGCTTTGCTCCAAGTCATTTATTCATGCTGCGTTCCCATGTCCAGCCCTGCTTGTGTAACGGCCGGGAAAGCTCTTATCAGAGACTGATACCAGAGTCTCAGGAGGGAAGAAAAATCTCTGAGCAGTTTGCTTTTGCTTCCAGAAACCCAAAGTTGAAAAAGCAAACTGAACTCTGCTCTTTCTCTCAGGCTGACTTGCTCTGGTGGGTTGGTCAGCTCTTGGGTGCGGGCTTGAGTGTAGCCAGTGTTGGCAGCTGGGTTTTGCAAAGAGACTTGGAGAGCAGCAGCCTTGGTGTGCATCGTGTAAAATATGTGTGGCTGTAATATCATAATATGTATGAGAAGCAAAATATCACATCCTGTGTGATCCTGTGCTGCTGGGACATCCTGTTTGGTTGTTGCAGCCCTGTGTCCTGTCAGCCTTCGAAGAGGCCATAAAGTACAAGCCTGGGTATCCTGTAGATCTCCAGGGAGCCACTGGCTCTGTCAGTCCCACACCCACCCACCTGCCTGCACCTCCTCTGGGTGCTGCTCCAGTGCCCCACAAAGGATGTGCCACGGCAGGGCGGTGGGAGAGATTTCAGCTAGGAATAACAGAGTGGAATACAGAACAGGGCTGAATAGCAGGAAATAATTCCAGATAACAAAATCCATGCACAGCAGCAGGAATGCACTGGAGGCTCTGCACATGGACCATTTGCAGCCAGCCTTGAGGCAAGAGCTGGGCTCCAGGTTCTCTCTGTGAACCCCTTGCTTTTCTAGCACCTTCCCACTTGCAAAGGCTAAATACAGCTTTCAGCAGGAGGAATTACCCTGAAAAGGTTGCTTTAGTCAATGAGAGTTTAAAAATGCCAGTGCTGCCCATTCCCATGCTGAATGCTGTGGGTGGATGTGTGAGGGTGGCTGCACTGGTCCCACATCAGGACTCAGAGTCTGAGTGGTCTCCTCAGGTCTCCATCTCCATATGACAAGTTCAGCACTCTTCACCGGGAGTGGACCTGATTACGGAAGAGGTTATTTAAATTTGGAGATGGCTGAGGTCAGAATTGACCTTTGGAGGTCTCTGAACCAACTCTCACTCAAGGCGGGTCTAGCTTGACGTTAGGGCCAAGGAGGTAAATCTTGTTACTCCTCATCTTGTCAAGGCGGGTTCTGAATATCTCCAAAGATGGACATCACCCAGTCTGGGTTTTCTGTTGTTGTACCCCTCATTGTGAAGCCTTTTCCTTACATCTTATGAGACTTTTTTCATTGTGTCTCATGCTATCCCCGTGCTTCTCCCAGTAGATTTGAGTCCATACTTTCTACACTCTCCAGACAGGAGCACTCCTGGACCTCCCAGGGTTTCCTGTGTCCTTTGTTGTCAGACAGTCACAGTTTGTCTGGTGGTGTTAGTACAGCCTCACTATTTGGTATTTTGTTTTTCTGTCCCATCCTTAATCAGGCGCTCCAGCATCCCATCAGAAATGCTGCCAGTGCCCTCACATCCCAGAGAGAAATCTTTTTTTTCCTAAGACTGACCATGCAGCACAAAGCTACTGAAATCTTTCCAAGCGGAGAACTCCCCTAAAATAAATGCGAAGGGAAATGTTTTCTACATTGTGTCACTGCTGTGTTGCTCTTCTCATTCTCAAGGGGTGGAGGTGGGGAGAGGGTCCTCCAGCTCACACCGGTGTGCCTGTAGCTCCGAGCCATCCCACACCCTTCCTTCCCTGGTAGCAAACACCTCTGATGGCAGGAGCTGTTTTATGAAGGTTATGTTTTTTTAAAATGATCTTAAAAATAAATAGGTTTTAGCCTGTGTTTGTGCCTCGCCTCCTCAAAACCCCCTCTCACCCAGCTGTGAGTGATGCTCGGTGCAGGACGTCTCCTGCTGGCTCTGCTGCCCTTGGGTGGATGTCACACGGAGTGATTCCGCGTGTGCTCTGAAGCCTAATTACACCTCCAGGAGTGGGGGAAAAATCCCGGGAGGGAAGGTCAGTTTGACAGGCTGAGATAGGCACTGGGTTGGTTGGGGGTTTTTTGCATCACCTTCCTTCTCTCTCTTCCTCAGCAAGGAGGAGCCCCTTTGTACCCCGGCACGGTTCCGTGTGCCCCGCAGGGTGTTGCAGCTGCAGCGCGGTGTTATTAGCGCTGCCAATCACGGCTCCCCCAAAGCCGGGCTGATAATGAACCCGCCGTGAACTCAGCCCTGCCCTTAGCAGGGAGCAGCCTCCATCCCTTTGAAGGGGGCGAGGGGCGGGGGTGGGACCTGCCTGCTCCCAGCAGCATGGGGAAGGGTGCTGTGAGCAGGCACAGGGCGAGGAGAACCACGGGGGGCTCTGGAAGGGCAGGAGTGGGGCTCAGGGAGCTCCTGTTTGCTCTGGGAACTGGGGACGCTGGGACTATGTGAGGGCAATCAGCCAGCACAAACATTACCTGTGCAGACAGAGGGGGCTTTCTTGCTGCTTACAAATCTGCTTCCAAGCCACATTTCCTTTGAGTTAGCACTAACACAGGGAGGGGAGAGGTGTTCTTGCATGAATAATAAAACCAGCATCCTCCTGTCCATCAGACGAGATAAAAAGCCCCCAGGGACACGGAGGAAGACAACATTATTATACAGGTCACCAGTAGGTTATTCTACAGTCCTCCTGGATGGGGTTTGACTCGCTGATGCTGGTAGCACCAGCCACAATAGGGGACCGTGTTCCTGCTACAGGACTGTGGGGAGGGATGGGCAGGACCGGATCTGCCCCAGTGCTGGGTGATACTGTCCAACAGCTGAAATTGTTGCAGATGGCAAAAACAGTAGCACCACTGAGGAAGGACCCAAGCCACCCGAAACATGCTCTCAACATAGCCCCATCTTCTCTGTCCCCCTTTCCCAGGGATGATCTTGCCAGGATGGCTAAAGTGGTGGCAGCCTGGAGGGGACATCAAGGTGGCACCGTGACTGGGAAGAACAGTCAGACCTTTCCAGGTGTTGTGGTCTTCCTCACGTGCTCCTGAGGTGTGAACTCATCTCTGCCACACCAGATGTACCAGGAGCCAGAGGGAGAACGTGCTCAATGAGGTTCAAGACTAATCTGCATTGCAGAGTGAAAACTTTCTGTGGGTATGGTGGCACCCCCACTGGCACCTGGTGGCAACAGGGGCAAATGACAGGAGCCGTCCTGCACCCAGGGCCTCTCTGGTTCTGGGCAAATCTGAGACACGAGCACCTGCTTGCCCTGCTGTGGGGTTTCCTGCTTCAATCACTCAGTCCCCAGCTTCATCTTGGTGTTAGAAATTTGCCTGATGTCATGGCTAGGTCACTCATCCTGCCTGCCACCTTGGATTAGATCCTGTGATTTGTGTCAGATCAGATTTTGGAAGATTTATTTCACACTGCTGGTGTGCAGTGCTGGTGGGCATGAAGTTGGTGTGAGGGGGAGAAGGAACAAGAGAGAGAGATTTCCTGGGAAATATACAGCTTCTCTTCTCTTCTCTTCTCTTCTCTTCTCTTCTCTTCTCTTCTCTTCTCTTCTCTTCTCTTCTCTTCTCTTCTCTTCTCTTCTCTTCTCTTCTCTTCTCTTCTCTTCTCTCTGCCATAAGGGTGTGGTGGTAAAAATATTAGTATTTCAGATTAAAGAGATGTGGCTCAGAAGTTGATCCTATTTGAAAGAACATCCCTTTCAACCCAAAGCTAACAGTCTCTGACTGTCTCAAACTCTTCACTTTAGAGCTAAGATAATACTGGGTGGGCCACTCCTTCAGGCCTCACCAAAAGCCATCTCTCCATGTTGTCACTACTTGATTCCTTCTCACGATTGTGGGCACTTGGCAAGTTCCCCAGGGATGGATACCGGCTTTACTGACATTTAAATTAATATTTTCCTCACCTCTTTTCTTTTTCTCTGAAGAAGTGTATAGGCTGGATCTCTGTGTTCGCTGTGCACATAACAGGGGAGCAGGGAGGAAGATGTTGTCTGAATGTCTCCCTCTATAACCATAGCTACTAAAGCCTCTCTCTGGGCTCTCAGTCAAAGCATTTGGATTATTAGGCACTTAGAAGCCCCAGATTCTCTGAGTTCTCTGCCCTGATGCCACCAGCTCTGTCACAGCATTGCACCATCAGGACAGCCACAGGGGACATGAGGGACCTCACTCCTGGAGTGGTGGGATGGCATCTTCTACCACCCATGGTGGTATCTCAGTTGCTCAAGAGCAGCCACCTTTGGTTTGACTCTTTTGGTTCCTCACCCAGCAGACAGAACAGGAAGGGTCTCAACCACTGCCTGAGCCCCCCCAAACATCCTTGCTGAGTACACTCAGCCAGCGCACCCAGCAGCACTGCCTCCCCTCTGCCAACCCAGCTCTCCATAAAACAACCAGCTCCAGGTAGCATCCAGCTGGAAAGAGCTCCATTTGGTAAACTTTAACTTTGCCATGGCACTGCTGAGGTGGAAAAATATTGAGCAGCAGCCACTGTTCTCAGCACCCAGGGGGGATTCACATCGCAATAGAAGCATGATGGGCACTTTTTTTTAACAAAACAGGTCTTTAAATAAAGTCCTTGCCAAGTGTCAAAATATTTGTCAGTGATATTAAGGGCCTTTGGCAGCCGTAATTAAACCGTGAAGGAACCTGATGCCGGCAAAGGATCTCACAGCTGGAAATTTGTGCTGCAAAGCACCATTTTATGGCTGTTAAGCTGTTGGCCTCTCAACGTTGTAAAGCTGTTAAACAAACACAGCCCTTGGCTTCCTACACGTGTCAGGGAGGCACAGTGTTTTGGCAGGAGCAGACTGGTGGCAACAGGGGCTTCAAAAGAGCTGTGGAGAGGTAGAAATAAGCAGAGAAGGAAAATTCAGGTGGAGGATGAGATGCCTGTTGGCCATGACAGCCTCATGCTTGGAGAAGGTGGTCTTGGGAAGAGTGTGTAGGCTCACATGGAGTTGCATCCTCCCCTGGTTTGGCATCAGATAAGATTGCCACGCACATATGGATCCCATACATCTTACCGCTGTCATAGCTGCTGGTCAGTAGACCCTTAAATCACTCTCTTGCAGGAAGGTGATACTCTAGGGAAGCCTAAATGTAGAATATTTGGATGGTATTGGTAGCTCTGAATGGGGAAATAGGTGTCCCAGGAGGATGAGGCAAATGCTGCTGACCCCATATCCTTTGCTGCATATAGTGACATGTTGAAGCAAGCTGCATTAGTGCCAAGAGATGCCCCAAGAGCAGCCACAGCCTGGAAAACACAAGCTGAGCCCTGGTCCCAATAAAGACATAGTAAATCCACAGGGAAGAAGTAAAATACGTTTGCTGAGCCCAGCACTCAAAAATCCAGAGAAAATGTTCACAAAAATAAGGAGGTTCCTGTCTATTTCTTTACTGTTTACTTCCATTCTCTTGTAGCAATCATTGGTTATTCCTTTGGCTTGGAAGCTGATCTTAGGAGGCAGAAACAGCTGGTCCTGCTGCGGGGAAGTGTGGTAGGAGATGCCTCCAGCTATGCTGCCTGCAGCCACCTGTCTGGGCCAGGCACTCCTTAGACTGCTGCCATGAGCTCCTTTTCTGGGTCAGAAGCTGTATTAGAAGAACACCAGTGACTCTTTATCATCAGGAGGGCACCACATAGAGATGGACAGGGTGGCCTTCCCAGGCTTGTGGGACTCCTTCCCTGTCCAGTGTTCCCACCCTCCCATGATGCTCCACCTCCTGAAGTTTTCCAAGAAATGTGCCTGCAAGACCCATTCTTTCGCAACCAGCCTATGTTAAAACTTATCCAAAACATCCAGACTGTGTGTGGTACACTGTTTTCTCTGCCAGATCTTGACTGTGTAGTACCTTTCATTGCTACCAGACAGATCAAAGAGAACTGGAGGAGTTGTGGTTCTGACACTGCTGATAAAAAGAGATGTCATGGTAGCACCATTTGTCTTGCTTGCAGTATTTCCTCCTGTTTTTTCCATGAAAACTCTAAATTCTGGAGTCTAGTTTCTGCACTTTGTGGGTTTTGTAATGCAGTGTCTCAGCCATGAAGGGAGGCTGCAAGACTGGACTCTAGGTGTTTGGAAAGCAACAAGCTAAGCAGCAAGAACTCATGCTGGTTTGTGTGGATGCACAACTCCATCTTCTTGCATGAAGATGATGCATGCCCATGTCTTAGTCCCTCCTGCCAGGTGGCTGCAAAGAAATGACTCAGTGTTAAGAGGGAGAGGCTAACGGGACATTTACCACCTAGAACTAGGAAAAAAATGTTCGTGGGTTTGTTTCCCAGTGATTTGGGTAATCCATTTTGAGGAGATGGACTAGTAAATTATTGCTGCTGCCTGGTGAAATTGGTTTTTTCCCTCCCTGATGGACACAGCTCCACTGTGTCTATTTTGTCACTCAAAAGCAGCCATTTTGATGAGAAGTGGGTGAGATTAAACCAAAATCTGCTAGCCTTGCATGTCCTCTCTCTAAGCAATTTGCTGCTTCACTGCCTTTGGAAGATTGCACTGAAGTTGCTTTACTGGCACCAGGAGCCGTTTTGAGAATTAGTGCAAAACTAATTTGATTACAAATCTCAAAGACACCAACAAAAGCTATTTTTAAGCTTTTGAGAAGTATGGTCTGAATCAGGCTGTTCAGGGAAAACACCACAGGAGTTTCTTACCATCATTTCAGCCACAAAATTCTCCAAAATTGTGGGATCCTGGTGAAATTGGCTGGCTGAGGTCGAGCACGTGCCCATCACCAATATGAAAAGCTTGTGGTCAGCACCCAGGGAGCATCATGAGGGACCCAGCACGCTGCTTGCCTTGGTGCCTCTCTTGGGTTACTAAAGGTGTTTGTTCTTCCTTCTTAGAAATATTGTGAGCCTCCTCATAACCCAACCTTTTATAATCATCAGAACTCCAAAGCTGGTTATATATAAAAATACAAATAAGGTAAATCTCATAAAAAAGCACCACTGTCCAGAGCCAGGGCGCGACGGTGGGGATGACATCCCTCCTTTGACATCCTCTGGTACAAACTGAGATCTCTGTCAGGTAATGCAGGAGCACTGGTAATAGTTCACATCACGCTTATCCACATGCACCTCTCAAACCTTTGCTCCTTCAAAGACAGCCTGAACAAGCTGTTTTAAGGACTGTGCTTAGATGTAATCCTTCCCTTCCCCAGGCTGTGGGAGCTGAGGCCTCTGCAAGGGAGCATGGCTCTGCAAAGGAGAGCAGCTCGAGGTGGTCCCTCAACCCTGCTCATCCCACACACAGGTGCCGTGATCCTCACTCAGAGCACACCCCAAAGAAACACTCTGCTCACCTCATGGGATGGGGCATTGTACCTGCACAATTTCCCCTGTAATTTCAGTTTTAGCCTTTAACACGTTATCCTTGTTGCTATTCCCCCTCCTGTGGGCTCCCAGCTGTGTCTGGCGTGGGGAGGGCGGCAGAGCTGCAGCTCTCAGGGCCAGGGCTGATGGCTGACATTTGTTTTGCTGGTTTGCTTCAAACTCCACAACCCCATGAGTCCATTCTGCAGGTAGTTTGGCCAGGAGCCGCTGTCAGCAGGGCTTGGAAGAATCAATGATAACCTTTTCCTTTGCTAAGAAGTTATCTACATGCCAGGGAGCAGAGGATACTGAAAAACAAATGAAGCTGGGATTCTCCATGGGTCTCCCTAGCATTATTCCTGATATTTAATAAAACAAACCAGTTCTCCTTCAGTTTCATTAGTCTTTCTATCCTGGCATTTAAACAGAGATTGGCATGGTCAGTATTTGCAGACACATCCTGTGGTGCTCTCAGGGGTTTCTCTGAAGGTTAGGATACCCAGGGTGCTGCATCCAAAGTGCCTCAGTTCCTCTGAGCTGCTGGAAGGCATTTTGGCATTGGGACACCTGGTAATGCCACTGCACAGATTATCCCACGTCATGGACAGAAGGGCATTTGGGTCCTGAGAGCATGTCTGGGCTGTAGGGTAGGAGCAAGGCTCCTCTGATCCTCAAGGCTGGCACCTTTTGGGGTCATCTTATGCTACGATGCTATTTCAGGATTTAATTCTCCTGGATTTTAGTATAGAACTGAAGAACTGAGCTGAGTCTGTGCACCTCTTGCAGGTATGCCTGAGCAGCATCCCAGAGCACCCCATGGTGGGGAAGTGCCATGTCTCTCTGTGTCACCCTGTGCCTAGCAGCGGTTTTTCACTCTCACAGATTCAGCAGTGGGGTTCATGCTTGTTCTTGTCTTGGTTTCAGGCATGGAAGAAGCGCTGGTTCGTCCTGCGCAGCGGTCGGATGAGTGGCGACCCCGATGTCCTGGAGTACTACAAAAATGACCACTCCAAGAAACCTTTGCGTGTCATCAACCTCAATTTCTGTGAGCAAGTGGACGCAGGCCTCACCTTCAACAAGAAGGAGCTGCAAGACAGCTACATCTTCGACATCAAGACGAGTGACAGGACCTTCTACCTGGTGGCTGAGACTGAGGACGACATGAACAAATGGGTTCGCAGCATCTGCCAGATCTGTGGCTTCAACCAGTCCGAGGAGAACACAGGTATCATGAGAGACAGGTCGATGGCTAAGAGCACCTTCTTTCCTGTCCTCCCAATGGGCCTGGGTCCTCTTTCAGATCAGACCTGTGGGAGGGGGGTGCAGCCTGCCACAAGGCTGCGGGGGCTGAGGTGGGAAATGGAGGGACATGTGGGAAACTTTTGTGAAGCTTTCTTGCCTTTGACATCTAAAGAGCTGTCTTGGCTACTGTGAGAGCAAATCATTTTTGCCCTCCATAACTCTAGACCTTTCAGTCTGTTACAAGAAGCTGGTGGTGTTTGGGGACTTTTTTATCTGCAGCCTTTGTCCCTGTCCATCACCAAAATCCCTTTGAGAGTGGTGGGAACCAGCAGTGAAAATCCCCCTTGCTGAGAGGTTTCAATCCCTTGCTGGAGTAGGGGGAGATGCTTTACTGGAACCATTTTCCTCTCCACTGCAGTTGTCCCCACTGCTGGCAGGCTCTCCTGTGGAGGACAGACATACTCCCTGCACCGGCATCCGCATCTCTTCCTGGGACCATCAGGGAAAGTGTTGGGAAGGGGGAAGGAAAACTCCAGGTAGTTTGCATGCAGTGAGGGGACCTGTTGTCTGAGTTGTGTTCCACCATCCAAACTGAGTTGCACTTGGGCAAGTCTCTGCATTAAGCATTGGTGAGCTGCCTCTGCTTTCCCAGCACCACGAGAGCACACATAAATCCTGAGTGAGATGGGATGGGGGAATGAGCCTGGGGTGCAGCTCTGCAGTCACCTGCCCGTCCCATTATACGTGGTAGCCCCTCTGGGTATCTTTGCTTCATCTCATCTGTGGTCCAGTCTCATCCAAGGAACTGTAGGCCTGTGCTCTGTCTACATGAAATTCCCTATAATAACGTCCAGCTTGAATCTGTTTTGGTCCCTCGTGGAGCAGCTGCCATCCGCAGGAGTTGAAACCCTGCCAAGAGCTCGTCAGGCAGGACAGCAAACAAAGCATCGCGGCAGCGCGGATGCGATCCTCGCTGAGTGACGCATGAAACAGGATGTCACCTTGGCAATGGGTGCACAAGTGGCAGAAAGGATCCTTGATAACGTTGCCAGCCAGGTCTTTCGGGGAAAGGTCAGGCTAAATAAATTACATACCGTTCCAATGTCGGCAGCACAGCCCTCGAGGTTCAGCAAAATTGTTCAGGCCCCTTTTTTAAGAGCTGCTTCATGGCAGGATTTTCCATTTTGGGTGAGTTCAGCTGGGGGAACTGTTTTTCTTCTCATTTAGTAAAATGAGCTTTCAGCCCAGTGGCGGCAGGATCGATACGGGACTTCAGTGAAATATAAATCTGGGCAGCAAAAGGAAAAACAATCTCCCGCTTGCAAGTACATCTGTCCCAAAGGGCACACGGGGATCATCAGGCTGCAGAGATCCAAGCACTATTCCCTGCAGGATCGTGGAGTGACATCAGCAAAAGAGGAACAAAAATCCCTATTTGTAACAGAATCACAGCTTGTTAATGCTGTAGGGAAAGTACCCACTTGAAACAGTACCCAGCTGCCAAAGTGTGATTTTCTGAGTAAGCCAAGAAAAAGCCTGCAACGGCAAATGCAGCAGATGTGTCCAGATGCTGCAGCAGAGAGGGAGCATGAATTATTCAGGGCTGGTGCTTCACTTCAGTCCTTGCCGAAGCAGTGACCCTATGCTCACCTTCCCTTCACCATCCCTGCTAAGTAATGGCAAATAGATGATCCATTTCCCAAGGTGGGTAATGTTCATTTGAAGAACCCATGGCCTGAGGCTGGGCAGAGAAGTTGAGGGATCACTGGAGCATGATGGGTGTTGGGAGTCTTGTCCATCTTGGCAGAGATAAGCTCATCACACATCCTTCATGAGGTGTTATCTGGAGGGAGTAGCAGTTACAATGTTTGTAACTGTGCTGTGCTGTGCTCCCTCTTCATCACCTCCTTGAAGTCAAAGGTGGATGGATGGGAGAGGATCAAGAGTTTGTGCGAGATTAAGACAGTTCCTGGGTAGAAACAGAGCTTGGGACACTTGGCATTTTGTTCTTGGACTTTCCTCCCTTCACCCTCGAGCTTCTCCGTGCCTTGTTCTGGCCTCTCCTTTGGAGAATGAATGAGTCGGTAATTGGATGAACCAAAAAGGGGGAGGAAAATATAACCATCATGGGCAGGAATAGCTCCATGCTAATTGTAGCAATTAATTAACTAAACCTCCTTCTCCCAGCAGACAGACAGTGTGGTGGAACAAGATCAGAAACTGCCAGGGAAGGCACTGTGCACATTTTTCTGGTTGTACTTGTTCCTGGGTGTGTGACTGCTTTATACTGGCCCAAAAGCCTTGCTGGGTCTGGCCCCACAGCCAGGCTGTTCCCAGCTGGGCTGTACTCACATCCCAGCTAGGGGAGCACTCCATCACTGGCAAACACACTTACTGCAATTGCCATCATATGCTGAATTACTGCCTCCTCGAAGGGACAGCCCACACCAGCTGAGCCCCAGCCACCGGTCACTAGTCAGGCTGTAACCCAGTGGTGATGGAGGACAAACTCATTAGCTTTTAGGGCAGTTTGGGTAAAAGCCTGTTCCACCAGCTCCCCGTGATGGTAGGGAAAAGGCAGGGTAAAAAGGCTTTTTAGCATGATTTAGTAAGCAAATGGGAAACCTGAAAGCAGTGATATAAACTGGCTGCAAACCCTCTGCACCTGTGTGGGACCGTGCTTAGGTGCTGCCCATGTTCCCAAAAGGCAAAACAATTTAAAGGCAAACAGATTTACACCCTTTGATGCTTCTTTCGTTTGCAGCTCAATGGGAGAGTGTAAATTTTCTGTCACTTGGTTTTCACATTAGTCCTTCATGTCCTGTCTAGACAGGGGGACTCTCAGGATTAAGGAGGCTGGACTTTAGGGCACATTAATGTCATGCTATGGCTCACTGCTGGTTTGCTGATCTCCAGCTGCATTTTACATCTGGTTCAGCGGAAGGAAGCTCGTTTCAGCCTCAGGGTCTGAATGTCAGTGAAGCAGAGGGTCCTGCCGGCTGTCCCAAGGAGCAGCCACTCAGTAAAGGGCTTTGTTCCCTGCCCCAACTTGAAAATAATTGCAGAGCAGCACGATTACATCTGCCAGGAGAAGGGAAATTAAATTGATTCTGAAGTGTTTACCCAGACTGTGGCAAAGCTCTTTGTTTCTGTTAACACCTATTTACTTTGAGAGCTAATTACTATTTTTGAACAAGCAGAACCTCCCAGGATCCCAGCTCATCTGTGTGTCTGAGGAAGCCGACCGTGCTCAAGTAAAACAGATTTGTTCCTGTCTCAGTGCTGCCTTTACACTGCAGTTTGCCCTGCTGCCACCTTGAGCCATGCAAATACAACAGGGGGAGACTAGGCAGGGGCCCTGGGCCACAGGCTCCATGAGAAAGGCCAGTGCGTGGGTATTTCAAACCATCTGCATTTTCCCTGCCCTAGTGGGCAGGCAGCCAGGGCTCAGCTGTGAACTGGATTTTCTCATATTCTTTGTTTGTTGAAGTTAAAAAAAATACCAAATCCCACTAAACATATCTCATGTGCCATTAACCCTTTCCGAAGCTGATGCTTCAGCCAAAACCCCTCCTTTTCCCATCCCCAGTAGGACAGAGGTGCAGCTACAGCAGCCTGTAGTTCAGTTTCTCACGAACCAGTGTGTGACCATGCAGTGAACATGTCCTTGAAGGGGCCCTGTGCAAGGATTAGTTATTTTGAAGGAGTCAGTAACTTTATTAACTTTATGTCAATTTACTGTGCCACCCCCAGCACCACCTGGAGCTCCTCTTCTACCCCCTCCATGGAAAAGGGGCTCTTTCAGGGGCTTGGATTTGTGGGTGCTGACCAAACATGGGTGGGATTTTAAAAGCTTATTCATGCACATCACTTATGACCCTGTGCTAGAGGTTTAACCCAGACATGAAACCAGGGGAGGGAATATTTGTGGGTAAGTAGATGTCCTTGCTCTGAGCTGAAAGCTTCTTCCACTTGGAGAGGGTGAGTAAGGCATGGGAAAAGGATGACACTGGGCTCCTGCCCTGATGGGTTGTGACTGGCAGCAGTAGCCTCTCCCACCCAGTCCAGGCATGTTGTCTTCTTTTTTCTTTTTTTTTTTTTTTTTCTTTTTTTCCCATCTGGGACTTAATTTCTTTTATTTATTTCTCTACTTTGTCAGGGGGTTGCTCCAGGGCAGTTCTGAGTTCTGGCTAACTCCCCACTCTATCGCCAAGGCTTGGCATTGGTACTTTACATCATGGCAGGGATCAATCCCCAGCAATCCCAGCAATGTCTCACTGAACATAGCTCAGGGCTGAGCATTAAAGTTTAATGGAAATGTGTCTCTCTTCCCTTCTTCAACTCAGAGATGCTCATTTTAGCAGTTTAGTGGATCAGCCTCTGGATAGCAGTCACTTTCTGCACACACTGCTGAGATCTGCACCTCACATGTGTGGGGCTTGGTTCTGCCCCAGACCCTCCACCAGTTGCCCTGTTCCAAACCATGAGAGCAAATTTATTGCTCTCACTTGACTTGCTTTGGCTGGAGGTCCCCTGTGGGTTGCACCCCAGTCTGCTGCCTGCAAGTCTGTGTTATGACCCCCTCTGGCTGCTCTTGCACCCTCCTCGCTTCTCTCCCAAAAACATGTTTGTCCTAGCAACAGGCCAGTGATGCCTTCAGCCCCATCAATTCCTTGCAGCCAGGTTTGCCTGGGTGTTTGCCCAACAAAGGGAGCTCAAGATGGATCAGAGAAGAAAACAACAGAGGAACCCCTGAAGCCTTGTTGGGAGGACAGGAGCTGCCCAAAACTCAGTGGAGAGGCTGTGGGCTGCAAGACTGGAGTAAAACCAGGTTTGAACATTGTATACCACTTACCTCTCCCAAACACTCCCGAGTCACCACTGTTCCCTGCTGAACATGTGTGCAGGAGCAGGGCACCAGGGGGCACATGCAAGGTGCATTCCTGCCACCACTGCCTCTCCCATGGCCAGGAAGAACCAAAGCAGAGGGGAAATACACAGGACCAGGTACTTCCTTGCTGTCGTGCCTAGCACGAGCCTCCTTCCTTCCCTGCTTGTGCCCTGGAGGAGTTACAAGCCCAGAGCCCAGCCAGGGAGTCTGCAGAGGCTGAGGAATGTGGGATGAGAAATGGGGGCAAGGAGGGATATGCAGGGGTGTCCTTTTGTCCCTGACAGCACCCGGGCCCTGCTGTGCATTGTTTTGGGATCTGCAGGCAGCAGTGCCACCTAAGGGCGATGGAGCAGGGAGCCCCTTGTGGAGCCTTGTGCCTCAAGTGGGCCATGACTTCCTAGAATCACAGAATACCTTGGTTGGAGGGGGCCTTAAAGACCATCCAGTTCCAAACCCTCACCATGGACAGGGACACCTTCCACCAGACCAGGTTCCTCAAAGCACCATCCAACCTGGCCTAGAACACTTGTAGGAATGGGGCATCCACAGCTTCTCTGGGCAACCTGTGCCAGTGCTTCACCACCCCCACAGGAAAGAATTCCTTCCTAATATATAATTTAAACCTGCCCCCTGTCAGTTGAAATTTATTCCCCCTTGTACCACTTGACTTTTTAGCTTCTGTTGACACAAGTCAGTTGGTCTTGACTCCATCTTTAAGCCCTGGTATGAGTTGTACTTGGATATCAGCTCACAGGGAAGCCAGTCTGTCCCCTGGCAGACAGTACAACAAGCAATGAACAAGGGTATGTTTGAGTTGAGCTTGACCCATGGGATGGATGGGGCATATCTGCTTGGATTCTCTCCAGATACCTCACCTTCCCATGTTTGTTCACCTGCCCAAAGACCTAATGTCCCCTGCTCTGTTTGGTACTTGGAAGTAGCTTGTGTTGGGACAGGAATGTGGATCCTTGAGCCCTGTACTCTGACCTGCTGTCCCATCATACCTGCAGATGCAGCCTTTTTCTCAGTGTTCCCATCAATAGTTTCAGCACTTGGTGTCAAAGAGCTCCTTCTTTTAAAACACCTATGTCACATTGACATCCACTGGTTGCACACATCAAAGGTATTTGGATCAGATCCCCCTCATCCTTTTCTTCCATCTTCTAAGTGTTCCTAACAAGGGAGACAGCTGTGGCTGCAGATTCACTCTGGAGGACAAATGCAGATGTCGTATCTCGGCCCTGGGTTTGGCCCAGCCTGACTGGAATAGGTGGGAGACCAATAGGTTTGGTGGCCCAAACTCACTTTGCACCAGCTCATGGTTAAACTTCAGGTGCATGCAAGCACCTTCTTGCCAAAGTCACAGTCCATTCCTTAGCCTTCCTGTCACTTTAAATTTGTTCCAAACTTCCCTGACCCTGGTTTTCCTGCTCCACAAACAGCAAGTTATTTTAAGATCTGACACTGTTCAGCTTTTATTTCTGTGTAAACAATACCAGAGATGGAGTGGTATTGGCACAAAGGAGCATCTTGAGAGCTCTACAGAGCCTGCTGTATTTTTCCCTCTTTTTTCCCTCTATCCCTCTGGAGATAAGCTAGTTGAGGTGCTGATGAATCTGCTGAAGAGCAGAGTGCCACTGATGACCTGGAATTTGCTTCCTAGAAGACAGAAACAGGGTTGATCTCTACCAGCTGGTCAGGGTGTCCTTGCTGTGAGGCTCCTCGCAGTTTGGAGAGGGAATTGATGCCTCTAAGAGTGAGACATGTTTGGGTGCTTGTAGTCTGTCCACTAATAGGGAGAAAATGAAAAAAATATGTCTAGAATGAGGCTAATCATTTGCACCCTGAAAGTGGCCATTTCTTTCCCTTGGTTCTCCAAAGAACTAGGACTGATGAGCTCAGGTGTCCACTTTCTCCTAAAACTCATCCCACGTGTCTCAGGACTGCTATCAAAGCCTTTGCTGTCAAGCTGGATCTTCAGTGATTTCATTTTCATCATTTCATTTACACCAGACAACGATCAACCCCTGCTATTGTTCCATACTTTATTCTTCTTGCTCTTCAGCATGCTGGCTTCCCAAAAAAATTGCAGGACGAGAGTCAACAGTGCATGGCTGTGGTGGTCCCTGTCCTTGATACCAAGAGGAACTTTCCTGCCCATGTAGGTGCAAAGAAGAGGACTGAGGCAGGGATGCAGAGGGTTTTAGCAGGAGAAAAGGTTTTAAGGTGTCTACATGATTAGAAAACCAAGTCTCTGGCTTCATCTGATGTGATCAAATCTCTGACATTTGCAGAGACCATGACTTGGATCTCTTGGTCCATTTTTTTGGACCAAGACTTTCTTCATAGTTTGGGTTTTGGAAATTTAGTAATTTTTAGGGTTTTCTTATTTAGATGTTTTTATTGTGACTGTGGGCATTTTGAAGCGGTAAAACTGAAGAAAAATCCAGAAGACCTGTGAGCTTTGTGTTTGCAAACCCATAACTCTGCCATCCCAGAGAGTCCATTGGAAGATAAGTGTTTGTTGAGGCTCCTTTGAGCATACCCAGAACTGATGGGAACTGGCAGAGGATGCAGCTGTTTGTGGGAGAAAAAGGTTTATAGGCAAAAAATGCTCTTATCTCATGGCAAATAATAAAACCATCAACCAACAAAAAAGAAAATTTACGCTCAGCTTTCGAAAAGGACCAACAGCCAAATACTCCAGCTCTTCTTGACTGTTTCCCAGCTGGCGCCCAGCTCTAGGGTATCCAACTGGCCTCTTCTGAAGATAAACACAGAGCTGGAGGACTGAGGCCTTCGGGGAAAATCCTGCCCTTTCCTGGCCAAAGTCCCACTGGGTTAGCTGAGCTGAGGCTGGGATCTGAGCTGGGAGAGAAAGAAGAAATGTGAAGTCTAAGAGGTTTGAGGTTATTTTAGAGCTAAAAGAATTGCCCAACCTTTCCAGCACAGGTTTCCTAGCAGAGGTTGACAAACTGAGTTCACATCTCAGCTCTGGCCAGGGCTGTCTCCTGGCCTGGCAACCATCAGAATCAGAAACCCATTTAACACAATTCTTTGCTTTGTAATTGGCTTTTATGGCTATGAGCCCTGTCAGATGAGCTGTGTTAGTTTAATGGGCACAGAGGAATTTTTTAGGGTGACTTACTGACCGTGGAAAAATGAGCGCGGCAGACGGTATCAGCAGCGCATCAGAAAACAAAACCATGCAAAGCCCTTGGAAACAAAAACAGCTGATGGACTTGGAGTGGAGTGACACTGTCTGAGCAGAACCAAGGGAGAGAGGGAGGGAGAGAGGCATTTTTGGGTGTCAGCCAACTGAGAGGAAACTCACAGTCAGACTTGCCTGCATTTATATTTCCCAGAGGGGTCTTGGGACTGTTGTAGCCCGTGTGCCCCCCACGCGCTTTGGGATTCATGGAGCTGCCATGAATCTGTGTCTGCAGTTTCTCAGGCATCAGGGTGGGACACAGATCTCCAGGTGATGCCAACACATAGGAACCAGGCTGGGAAATGCAATGGACAGAGAAGCCCAAAATGCAAGTGCAAGCGGGTTGGACAAGGGAAAAAAAACACCTTTGCAAAGTAATTTTCTGGCAGTTTTTCACAGTGTGACACTTTTTTGCCCCCAAGTAAATGTATTTCCCCGTTTCTTCCCTCCATATATTTCCCATTGTTCCCTCCAAAGCTTTGAGAGGGACATTGCTTTATACGCCCTGCACATTGCTTTGTAAAACCTGATAAAAGCCAGGACAGATTTAGATTCTCATTTCCCAGACCCCAATGCCTGTTTGTTTGCTGGTTTGTATTGCTTTATATTTCCAATTAAAACCGAGCCTGAGCAAAGAGAAAGCTTTGTAAAGCCTTTAAAGCCTCCAAGTGGAGGCACATGGAGCAGGAAGGAGACATGAAGCTGCCGATTCCTGTGAACTTTCCATGACACCAGTCAGGGTTTGTTTCCAGACTGATTCTTATTTATGAATGCAGTAGCATTTATTACTGATTTTATCTGTAAAGATAGCATTTCTTCCCTATATGGTTTCTATGCCTCAGTTATAATTACTGCCTGCTCCTGAAACATACTTTTGATTTATTTATTGTGGTACAACACCAGAGCTGTAATATTGGCAATTACTTAAGACTGTGGGGCTTACACCTGATCCAGGGATGCCCTCCTTCCATGTCCCAGCTCCCTCCAGGAAGGCTGAGAACATCTCTAAGGGTCCATCACAGTGTCAGTGTAGCCAAGAAACATGTCTTCTGCTCTGCCAGGTGCTGCACAAGCACTGAGCAGAGAGGCAGCCTCTGCTTGAAAGGATTCATCACTAAGGCACAGTACAGATGTGTTAGTGCATCTTTTCTCCTGCCTGTAGCCATTTGCTGCCAGAGGCACATCAGTGATGATGCCTGTTCCCTCTAACCAGGAAATTGTCTTTAAAGGGACACTTGGCCACAACCACTGAAAAACCTGTTTAAAAATGGGGCTGTCCAGGAAAATTAGACGCTGTGTATCTCTTCTGTTCCCCACCTGCCCACAGTCAGCTGCTTCTCTGTGGGATTCAGACATAGAAGGGAGTTACAGTTTCCACCAGGCATCCAAGGACCATCTTTGCCGTTTTTCCAGTCACTTTAAGCCACAGAGGTTGAAGCAAATACTTAAAAGATGTGTGGGGAAAAAACGTCCAGCCCCCCCCAAAAAAGCCAGCAAACCCCAGTAACCTGAGTCTTCATCACTGGAGATACTCAAAACCTGGCTGGACAGAGTCCTGACCTTCTGTGGCTGCCCCTGCACCCCTCTGGGTAAAAAACCTTTTCCAAATATCCAACCTAAACCTCATGTCAGCACTTACTGGGGATGTAGCTTCCTTTCATACCTACTGGGTTGTTGTCACATGCCGAGGAATGTGACTCGTTTGCACCTTTGATTGATTGCCACGCTTTATATCTGTTTATTAAAATGGAAAATAACACTTCACCTCAAAAATTTCATCATGTGCTCTCTCAGTTCCACATGACCTAATCCCATCCCGGCCAGCACAGCTGCTTGTGCCAAGTTTTGGTATGATTACCTTCCATCGTTTCTCTGCCAAACTATCCCTGCGCTTGTACACCACTGCTTTTGAAAGTAAGCTGGAGTGGAGTGAGTCATTGCCATTGCTTTTTTTTTTTTTTTTTCTTTTTTTTTTTTCCATAACTGACAATGAATCCTTTTTGAAGTGTTGGGCAGGTGTCTGGGCACTCGCAAATACTTCATCACCTGTAAAAGTGCAGTGAACGACTGTTGTGCTGCCTGTGGCCCCATCCTCACCTTCATCTCACAGCCCATCACCTGCCCTGCCAAGCACCACCGTGTTTGACATTGCTGCATGTGTAAACCTTCCCCTCAAGCCTGCATGTGCTCTGCACAGACTAAATCTTGATGTAAAGCCTTTACGATGATAATTATTTTTGCTGGCTTGCCATGATGGTTCATATTGCTCTCCAGTGAGTCATGATGAAGTCTTTCAAATACCCACTTGAAATCCATAAATTCTGTGATTAATCTTTCTGCTACTTGATGGTTGCTTTGATGATTAGTGTTAGGGTCAAAACCTGGTCAACACATGGTCTTCTAACTGAAAACAAAAAGAGAGCTTATAAAAAAAGAAGGGAGGGTGACTTTTTACATGGGCAGATAGGGATAGGACAAGGGGAAACAGTTTTAAACTAAAAGAGGAGAGAGTTAGATTAGATGTTATGAGGATATTCTCTCCTTGAGGGTGGTGAGGCACTGGCACAGGTTCCCTGGAGAAGCTGTGGATGCCCAGCTGGGGCAGTGTTCAAGTCCAGGTTGATCGGGGCTCTGAGCAACCTGGTCAGGTAGAAGGTGTCACTGCCCATGTCATGGAGCTGGAATTAGGTGGTCTTTAAGATCCCTTCCAACCCAAGGTGTTCTATGATCCTATGAAAATGCTGCCTTTGTCTCTTGAGATTTGTCTGAAAAACACTCCTGACAGAGCAGGACTCTTTCTCCCAGAAAGCACTGTGGTATCTCTCAAGTCCTTACTTTTTCTTTCTTTTTTTCTTCTTTTTTTTTTTTTTTTTTTTTTTTTTTTAGTATCTCAATCCCAGTTTATTGACTCTTGTGGTTTTTCCTCATCCCTGTGATTCTAAGAAAAGGGGGCAGATTTGTGATTTGCATTTGAAGCTCATTCATGCTTTTACAGCTTTATTACAGTTTTTAAATACCGTTATATCTCCTCTTTGGCATCAACATGATTCCTTGTGAGCATCTGAGATCCTGTTGGTTTTTCCGTTATGCTCTAGAAACTCACTTCCACCATTCTTCTGCCTCTAAGAAGAACTCAAGAGTACAGACTCAGAAATGCTTTGAGTTTCTTTGGCCTGATGTTGGAAGGATCACCCTGTCCTCTGCTCGCCAGTGACATTTTTATGGAGATAAATCCATGCTGCCCAAGTCCTGGGCCAACACAGCTTTGTGTACTAAAAAAATCCACCCATCTCAGTGATGAGAACTCATTCTACTGGTCTGGTGTCTTGTGGTGCCATCTGAAGGGAAGGCCAACCCTGTGTTCCCAAACCTGTATGACACAGTGGTTTTAAGTTTTACGGATCAAGCATCTCAAAGAATTGGTACTGCCATGACTGCAAGAATGCCCTCAGTCATATTAGATAAGTTAAAATATTTGCTTTAGTAAGGTGTATGAGTGATGAGGTGACACACAAATGGGTTTTCCCTGCGGGTGCATTGCTACATGAGTGATCCCCATGAAATTCTCGGCTGTCTCCAGAGCGGTTGGAGTTGGGAGGTTGGAACAGGCTGGCTTCTAGTCTGGTCTGGTCCCACTAGTCCCTGCAGTCTGGTGGTTGTAGCCAAAAGCTGTTATATCCTGGCTTATTCTTCCCATCATCTCCGGAGAGAAATGGGTCTAATGTACTGTGTATTTGTTACCATTCCACTTTTCATCCCATAGATGAAGGATGAAGATGGATCTCACCCAGATCTGTCTCAGCAGCCAAGTTCAGACATGTGTCAGTAAATAAAATGAGAAATTAAATAAATCCCATTCCTGTGAGGAGGAAGGAGTGCTCAGAAGGTGCCTATATGGAGTCAGAGCAATCTGGGGAAATGCTGTCCTTGCAGCAAGCGAAGCAGGTGACATACCCAAAACAAACTCCCTTTGAAAGGCAGTGAAAATTCAGCATTTTCTTTTTCACTCCCTCTGGTATTCATTTCTCATACTCTTTCAGAGCCGATTTTGATTCACACCTTTTCATTCTGAATTTGAATGAATTTCAGGAAAAAAACAAGAATTGCACTTCCACATCTAAAAAGCACATGATGGTGATTTTCAGTCAAAGAGGGGCAATCTGCCCCGTAAAAACGATACACCCTGATGAGAATGAATTGAAATACCTTGACCTTCTCCCTTTTTACTTAAAATTCACTTTTATCCCCTGAAGGTTTCTTGTAATTTCTGGCTTCAAACGATCCCTTGGCAAGCTCCTATTTTGATTAAATGGCGTTTTCCAGCTGAAGGATGTCGGAAGATTTTCAGCTGGCCCTAAGCCAAGCCAAGCGCGAGGCACCGGGCGAGGCACCGGGCAAGGAGATGTGGATTTTGCTCTGGGTGCTGGTTCCAGCTGTGGTGGGTGCAAGGATGGGTGATCTGCGAGGGGGGTAACGTGATCTGGTGCTTCTGGCTTTTCAGAATGGGCTCACTGTGCTGTGAGCTGGTTTGAGCAAGGAAGAGCAGGGTGAGGAAGTGCTGAATAAGCCCATGGGATGGTTCCCAGCCCGTGAGCAAGAATCAGAGCAGGGATGGTTTGCTCTGGTCTTTAGATGCCAGTGGATGTTTTGTACCTGAGTCAGGCGATGAGTGCCAAAATCCGTAACTGTAACTGTGAAGGAGATTGTGATAAATCTGCCTTACCTGAGTCTCCTGAGGACCAAGCTCTACATTACACTCCATTGCTCCACTAAACGCAGCTCTACTGCTGCTGTGTGTTAAAAATAACCACAGAACCAGCCTGTGCTTTAGCACAGAGGGTTCAGAGAGCAACATCCATGCTGGGAGTTTGCTCTGCTTCTCAGTGCAGAAATATCCAGTGGGAAGAGACTTGCTTGTGCATGACCAGATGTGACAGGGAAATGGAGGGTGTCCAGGTGGAAACACACATGCACAGCGAAAAGAAAAACAAGAACATAAGATGGAGCTGAACTGATAGTGACCAAAGTCTATCAGGATCTTAAGCCCAGTGGGACTGAGGACTCCAGCCCACTCTGCATCTCCTTTAGCCACCCTCAGTTCTTTCTTGGGGTGGTCCCACGGGAGCAGAAGCCATGGTGGCTGGGGAATGTGGAGACAAGGATACTGTTGGAACTGACCCTAACACAAAATCGCTTGTGGGAGGAGCTGCCAGCCCTGCATTTCTGAGTGCAAATCTACTCCAAAGTATTGCACTGCTTTCAACCCACGCCAGTTCCTGCCTTTGGCACAAGCCACGCTCCCCACTCCCTGCCAAACCAGTACAGATGTTCTAACACCCACCAGAACCCAGATAATTACAAACAGAATCAAAAGACTGGTCAGAGTTGTTTTCTTTTAATTGCCTGAACTCTCAGCTGTTCTCAAGCAAGATGCTTCCCACCTTCTGACATTGCTTTCAAAGACATTTTTGTGGGACACATTGCTAATACTAATTTTGTGATTAGGGGAATGTCTAGAAGCCCCAACCAGGATGAGGATCACACCATGCCTGCTGATGTGTAATAATTACCACAGAGTGAAACAAGTGCAGGGAAGATGAGTACAGCAGCTGGGAAAACACTTTCATGGGAAATTAGAGCTAATTTCGAAACAGCAGCTTTTCAGCCATGGCATTGCAAAGCTCAGCTCATTTTCAAATGGGTTTGGGGAGTGTTTTTAATGGGACAGAATCATGTGATCAGTGGGTGGGCACAGGTCAGAGAATGCTGCAGGTCCTTCACATCCTAGGTCCTCGTGGGAGCCAGTGCTTACCGTGGAGAAATTGTGAGCAGCTGAGATAAAGGAAGCAGCAGCATTTCCTGTTGTAACAGAGGGAAGCCAGTAGCAAACACTTTCTTCCTGGTCTGTGCTTGTACAACCCTAAGGTGCAGGAGTGTGGCCCATGATGAGAAGCTTGGTTCTCTCAGAGCAGTTGCAAACAGCCAGATTTGAGTTTAACATTCAAGAACAGATTCAGCGTCAATGAAACCAGTTGTCGTATGTGTCTGCCCTGAGGCCACTTAGAAAACATCTGTGGGGAGGAGGACCAAGAAAATCTTCTCAGGCTTCACTCTACGTGAGCCACATCATGTCTTCTCACCTCTTTTCCATCAGGATGCTTTGAGGTCCTCCTGGATGTGCAGGTGAATTTTGTCCTCGCATTTGTCATCACTGACTGTTTGGGAGGGAGCTGGCCAGCACAAGCCCACCAACCCTGGTGGGATCAGGCTGTCTTCATGGCTCTCCCCTCAATCCCTGATGCAAAATTCCTTGTCTGCCATGCCCAGACATGAAAATTTCTATCTGATATTATTCCAGTTCATTTCTGGTTGCTGTGGAGACCAATTTAAATGAAACTCTAGTATTTTGAAAGAGAATATGAGTCTAAGCCATTTGCCATGCAAGGTCCCATGCTAATAGCATTAGCATATTATTTGATTATGGCGATGTGTAGGGAATAAATTCCAAGTCCTTTTGCCATCATTGCATCTTAAAAGGAGGGGAAAAGAAAAACCTCTGGGCTTTAACCGATACTGAAGACCTCTACTGCATGTGAATTCCTGATTTCTGAATGCATAAAGCTTTGGAGGTCACAGGCATTTTAACCTCGTGGCAATGTGAATAGCTTGCTGGAAATGACCTTTTCTTTCTCTGCTTCCACTGAGCACTGTTAATAGACTGTCTAATGGCCAGGACTCGGGTTTTTTAATGATGGGCAGAAAAATCCAGGGTGGCTTTTTGAGCTGTTTGCATTGTTCCTGGACTGCTGGTGTTGCAGAATCCATCAAGAGAGCGGCTGGGCAAGGTGCAATCTTCCCATTGCTTGTGCAGGGGTTTGCTTCTTGCGTTTTGCCCTCTGATATCTTAAGAATGGCATTGCCTTCAAATGATCCCAATATGTGAACAGGGTATGGCCATGCCCCTAAATGAAAAAAAGCCCAGAACAAGAAAACAAAGAAACAAAAAAACACATGGAAAACCACTGCAGATAGGCTTGCTTTGAGCTAAAAGGGTGCAGAGATGAAAAAGGGAAGCTTACTTCCAGCCAGAAAAAAAACCAAAAACAAGTCAGTCTCCACCCCTCTGAGCATGTTTTCTGGAGCTGGACTGGCTCTTGCTTGCACTGACTTCTGGGCTGCTTTGTGGCTGGTTCAGGCACACAGTATTGTGTTCATGAGGGTTAATGACTTCTTCTGTCTCCTCTGTGAATTTTTGCAGGGCTGAGCATGATGGGCTCACCTGAAGCTGTGTGAGAAACGTGGAGATCTACTGCAGCCACCTGTCCCCATCTTCACCCCTTACCCCGGCACCACAGCTCCCACCTCTCTTTCCTTTTAACTCAACAGCTAAAATGCCACCCACAGAGCAAAAATAACATTAATCTTACACAGAAGAGAGAAACACAGAGTCCAGTTCCTGCAGTTAGGTCCCATGCACAAGTGCAAATGCACCCATGGAGAAGGGGACTCTGAAGGCAGAAATCTGTGTGTGCTTTTTTTCCCAAGCATTGCCTTGCTGAGCGATGGTAAAGCAGACCCGTAACAATGCTGCTGTTACTGACTCCCCGACAAACTGGGAGTTAAAATGTTTCTTCCCCCAAGGTAAGGTGAGATTGAAATAAATTACTTCTGTAAAGAGCCAGGAATGGCAGTTCTTCTATAATACAAAGTGCAAATATTTGAGCCTCTTGTGTGCTGCCTTGAATAGAAATGGTCCTAAATCATGCATAAGCAAAATGGGTTCACATTTTCTCCTAGTGAAAGTTTTTCTCTGCTCTCCTGGAACATTAAAGACCTCCGCTCCCACTGTCTATAAAAAGGACTATAAAATTTAAAGCGAGCTGTTAAGAAGCCCTGTCAGGGATTAGACCAGGGTTCATTCTTTCTCCTCCATCCCTGCCAAGTGAGGCGTGCACTCATGTTTGCTCAGGCAGGGAGAGGTTCCTGTGTACTGCTTGCAGTGAATGATAATGGGACAAGGAAAAATTTGTTCAGGACCTAAAAGCAAGTTTTTCCTGGGCTAGGGGAAGTCAGTGGTGCACCAGCTTCTGGACTTTTTCATGACATGTTGGACCACAGCACTCGGGTGAGACTTCTCTGGTGTAATTTCCAAGGGAAAACTGGGTTAGGAGGTGCCAAAATCATTAGTCATCGTCATCATCATCATCATCATCATACCTAGTAATAACCAATTGTAATAACCAATAATAATAATCAAGGCAGTCCTCTGAAACAGGGTGCCAGAGCTTCATGTCACACAGTCAGAGAGCAGGTTTGATCCTGGGCCATCATGAGTCTGCCTCTGGGGGAAAAAACCCCTTTTCTCATATAAATGTGTCATCTCTTTCTATAGCTCTTTGTTTTCAACAGCTTCAACCCTGTCCTGCAGCACTGGCCTCCACACACTGCTTGTACCTCCAGACAGACTTGCTAAAGATGCCTCTGGCATCTACCAGAATCACATGTGCCACCCACAGACAGAAAGCAGCTAATTCTACACATCCCCATTGCCTTGGTATTGCCACCTTATATACTTAGCCTGACAAAGGCAAGAATACCCACCTTGAGACCACTTCGTGTTTTTTACAGTTATGCCACATCATCTTTGCCCTTTTCCTCTGTTCCAGCCTTTCCTTTATCCCATTCAATCTGATGGGTTTTGCATCCCCCCAACAGATTGGTTTTGCAGTATCAGAAATGATGATCCGTGAAGCAGAGCGAGATGAAGTTAATTCCATGCAGCAGACAAGGCCCAGCCCAGCCCATGCTGCCACCCTGGGACTGTCCTTCATCCCCAGCTGTGGGTCACTGTCCCACTCCAGGACTCTCACATAATGATGTCCCACGTGGGATGCTCAGGGGTACACATAAGCCACATTTGTGAGCATCCATGTTCATCTGCTTTTATCTCCAAGCACTGAAGCCTTTATAACAAAAATAAATAGGTGCACACCAGGCATCCCAGTCTGCTGGACTTCTAAGTATTGACATGAGTGTTTTTGCTCCACGATCAAGTGGCAGATTTTCTCTTCAGATGGTAACTGCCGTGTCCAGGACATGTTGGTATGAAACAAAGATGGGTCACTGTCACCGAGGGGTATTTCCCAGGGCAGGGATGAGATTTGGGGCACAGCCTCGTCTTGCAGAAGCAAACCTGTGTTCTCCAGGGAGAAGCATTGCATTGTTTCTGTTGGAGTCTCTCTCCCTTCTGCTCCTTCGTCCAGTAAGAATTGATTACTGTTAAAATAAGTGAGATATATAATGCTTTGAGGTCAGGACTTGGTTCCTTTCCCTCTCTTCTTGCTCACTCACTCTCCAGCACTGTGATTTTTTTTTTCTCCTGTTTCCCGTGTTTCTCCAAAGCAAATGCTCTCTTTGCCACTATTTTTCAGTTGTTTCATACAAATGCAAGCACAGCACAGGCACTAATGGAGAAAGATGATGCTATTTATTGTCATCTTTTTCTCACTGTCTCTGCCATAACTCTTTCTTGGGTAATTCTCTCTGTCCTGTGTCAATTGCTTAAATAATTGGGAGATATCACTGTTCTCCACAGAGAAAACCTAAGGAAACTAGCATAGACTAAGTATCATTTAGATGACTGAAGTTGTGTAACTGAAACCATGCCCTCAGCCCTCTGTGCAGCAAATCCTTGTCTGTAAAGGGGTGATGCTCCTCCTTTGCCTTGGCCAGTCTGTCCTGACCAGTTTCCCAAAGCAAATGGAAATGAGCATCAGAAACTGGAAGGGAAAAGCTCAAAAAGCCCTATGTCACTGTTGCCTGTCTACTGTTCAGCTCTTCTGCACTCGGGGATGAAGCTGTGTCCTGTCCTCGCTTTTGAGAAGCTCAACTGCCCCTGCTTTGCACCCAAAATTCAGGCAGTGGTAAGAATTGGGGCACCTGTGTCCATGCACACAGCTCTCCATTTTGAAGGAGGTGGGAAATTATCCAGCTCAGATGCTATGTCCCACTAACCTGCTGGAGAAAACCTTTAGTGATCTGCCAAGGCATCCTCAGACTGCCAGCAGCTTTTCCAAATGCCATCCAACTTGGATGCGATGGGGAAAGCTCAGTAAATAAACCTTCCTCAGGTGCCATGCTCATCCTCATGGCATCCCAGGGCCTCTTGGCATCACTGTGATGTGTTGACTCATCCACTGGACATGTTGTTTGTTCTCTTCCTGCCAGGAGAAGCATGTGGATGGCTTGTTTTGGTAGGGTTGTTTGTCTTGTTTTAATTATTTCTTGGTATTTGTGCTTGAGGAGAGAGCTGGCAGCAAAAGCAGCAGGGTGCAGGGAGATTCCCATGAAGAAGGTTACCCCTCTTTTTGCTAGTAAATGATGGAACTGTGCCAAAGAGTGAGAAAGACAATGGTGCATGAGCATGGTCTGCTCTGTGCCATCCTAGGGATTATTTCTGGTAGATTTCTGCTATTCCCTCAATAAAGAAAGTCTCATTTGCCACGAGTTTTAACCGGCACCAAGGCACTTCGTGGTCAGAACACATTTGAGCAGCTCTTCTCTGTAGAGCTCTTGGACCAGTCCTTGCTGGTTTGGTGCTGGAGATCATGGGGGTTTTGTGCCACTCAGGGATGCCAAGCAAGCCTGGCACCTTTGCTGTGATCAACAGGAGCACAGGAATTTATCCACAGCGTCGTTTGAAGATACAGGGAGTTGCGGTCCCAGCCTCTGCCTTCAGGCAGGGAAAGCTGACGTTGTGGCTCCGGTGGAAAAGGACATTCACAGTAACAATTTCCAAAGGAGGCTGAGTTATTATTTTGCTCAGATAAGCCCAGGAACACTGTGTGAAGCTATGTGCACACAGCAATAGTCGAGTACTCTGAGCGAGGGAATTCAGAACTGTCAACAAGGAGGGAATTACTGCTTTGGGAGATTGAAAACATTCATAAAAAATTCCTGGCTCTCAGCCTGGTCCATCCCATTGCTGGCTGTGCTCACAGTTGTGGATTTTTGCTTTGAGGATGGATTTCCAAGGTTTTTTTCCCCATGTTGCTATAACACATGGACAAAAAGGTATATCTTAACCTGGAATAGTGAATTCCAGGCCTTCAGCCAAGGGCCGGTGACACCATGGGGTTTTGCAGGGCTGTGCTGGTTTGTCTCCACAGAGCTGCTGGCTCAGTTTTTTGCAGGAACCAGTGCAACAGCTGTAGCCTGAGCCCAGCAAGATGTATGCGTGTAAGTCGTGCTGCTGACATTGAATTTTAACTTGTGGGCGTCCAACACAGCCTTTTCCAGACCGTGAGAGTCCAATTCCCCAAACTCAGAGGAGAACTGGCCGGAAATGTGGGGTTAAGATGACACTTCCCACATGGCCCCACTACATAACTTCAACTCTGCCCCCCCGGGAATGGCAGTAGGAACTGCACAGGATCTTATCCCTCCTTGGCTGTACTTGATACATTCCCTCAACATAAACTCAAGATATCAACATCAAGCCAAAGGATTAGAGGGTTATGTCTACACTGTTAAATGAAGGAGGGCCCTAGGTTTATCCATGGCCCCAAGGTGGATGGCTATGATGGATTGAGAATCATCATTCTTTTTGGCTTGTGGAGAGATTGAGTTGAGTATCTTTGGTCATGCTGCGGGCGGGACCAATGCCTGGAGGTATCTAGATGGGATCCCACGGAGATTATTCACTAAGAGCACTGCATGGATGTGGGAAAGGAGTGTTTTTCCTTATTGCTTGGCAGCTGGGTGCTGCAGCATGGCAAGTTGAAATGGCTTTGGGATCTCTGGCTCATATTCATTCTCTATGCTTTGCCCTTGTGGGGATCTGTCTGTGTTTCAAGTTGGTGTGGTCTCCTGATTTTTCCCTTGGCATGTGCTAGTCTTCAGATACTATTTTTCTGCCATGATTTCCTTTCTTGCCTCTTTGCCTGCCCTCCAGCAGGACCTGCTGTCAGCGTGTGACCTGGACACATGAGCTGTCCTTTATTCTAGTGCCAAAAAACCCCACAACATAAAAAATCCAGACCAATCTTTGCAGTCTCCTTCCACAGGATTTATCTTCCCAGCCCTTGCAATACCCTCCCAGCCCTGCAAAGCAATCCATCTCTCACCTACTATTATGGAGTTCATCTCACAGACCTAATGGAGTACGTGAGTCCTGAATTGGCTCCCACTAATGCTCTCGGTGGCCGGGTCGCTGTGGGAAGCGAGCTGGGAATTCATTTTGAAATCAATGAGGATGCCAGTAGAGTGGCTTTCCCCAGGGAAGTGACATGCTTTTACCAGGCATTGCCTCCTGCCCTCTTCATCCCCCATTTTCATTTATGTGGTTGGAGTAACCCTGGAGTAATTAATCCTAATTTCAGTGAGTGCATCATTAGCACTGCGTTCTCCAGTTTCCCCAAATCAGAGTGGTTTTTTGAGAAAGATTAAGGTCCCCTGGCAGTGCAGAATGCCAGAGCTCCCTGAAGCATTATGATTTGAAGTTGCTGTGCCCTGGGGTGTTGCTGGGGACTGTCTCCCCTGTGCAGCCCCATCTCTCCCCTCAGGCTGTGTTAGCACAAATAAATGAGTGTTATTTCTAACTCCTGGGTGTATTTTGCCTTGCCGTGACATTTTGATGCAATGGCAAGTGCAGAGCCTGCAGGGATAGTGTGAGAGGACAGCTCAGAGCTGTTGGAAGGACCCCAATGCAGTGCAGCTCATAGTTATCCCCAGATGTGACCTTCGTGCTGGGATGGGAGCACACCACCAACCTGTCATCCTCACCATGCCCAAGGAGTCTTGGCCAAAGCACAGTGCCATGGGCAATGCTTGGTGGTGATTCAGGAGGTGGCAGGATTGGGTTCCTGAGTGGCATTTTGGGTGCAGCAACCCTGTTTTTGATGGCAGTGTGGGTTTGGGATCTCTCACCCTGGTTGATCTCAAAGCACTCCATTTGGAATTTTCATAGCTCTCAAGACTCCTTTTCCAGTGGGGATCATTCTATACTGCTATGGGATAAATATTTAACGAGGGTCAAGACACTGTTTTGTCCGAGGACACCGAGATAGCCATTTACTCCCGTGAAGAGCCCCAGGGGATTTTTAATGCCCATGCAAAAAATCAGAGTTTTAGGCTGTCATCCCCCGCCATTAATGTCAATGTTAAATATTGATCCTCTCTGTGTTTAGCACAAAGCAAACAACACAGTCATGCCAGGCTCTTTGGCTTTTATTGATGTACTTTTTGTGCACCGGGTGAAGTTTGCAGTAACACCAGGGAAAAAAATGTAGCAGCAGTGAGCAGCAGACAGATTGATTTTGTTTCTTGACGTGGTTCAGAAGTTGGTGAAAAATCGCCGTATGTGGAGCTTCTCCGTGTCCGAGCCATGACAGCCGCTTTGTAGAGAACTCATTGCTCTGTAGCATAAAGGAGTCAGGTGCAAAATTTCTGGTAGGATTTGGAATTTGAGGCAAGGAATAGAAAAAAAAGAGCTTGGTAATCTGTAAAAAGTCCCTCATCCTTGTGTTGGAGCACGGGTGCCTGAAGTCAAGTTTGAAGAGCTGATGAACATCATGTCAGGGAAACCTGAGATCAATCCCAAAATGAGTGGTGGATAGAAAATGTGTGGATTTCCTCTTTTTGTTGAGGTCTGGGGTTTTTTCTGTGTTTTGTATCACCACCAAATAAATGTAAATCACACTTACTATATGAAGTGTCACTTCTGCGAACCATTTTCACGTGTCAGGAGTGCAGGGATGGTCTTCTGCAACCAGAGATGGATCAGTGTTTCCAAAATATTCTGCAGCTTGTGGGTTTTCTGGGTGTTTTGTTTTTGTTTTGGCTTTTTTGGTTTCGGTTTTGTTTTCATTTTAATGGGGATTTACAGCTTGGCTGTAAAAATTCGTCTGTGGTTTGAATTCATGAAGCACACTTATGAGAGGCTGGAATAGCTGTGTGATTATTCCTGACCTCTGGGATATTCTCCATTGAAAATAATTTATTATTTTAAAGTCTGTTTCTCCTTGAGCAGGGGGAGTGGGCACTAAGAGTCACGCCTTGGGTCTGCATCCCTTTTTATTTACAGAAAACAGCAGCAACTCCCTTGAGGTCACAAAATCAATACAGAATTTGGAAACATGAGAATATTTTTCATCTTTGCTGTCATCATGTCCATCCAGATTCCCACCCTATTCCTCAGTTAACCCAAGTGTAAAGGGATAGCAGTGATGCCCTTGCACAGAGGGATGGAGGTGACTTAAATCACATCTCACTGCAGTGTGAAAGCTCCTCTCTTTTAAATCAAGTTTTAACAACCCACTGAGCTCCCTGTGAAATAGGCTGACGTCCTGCAGACATCCAAACAAGCCAATAAGCATGTGACAAAATATTATAAAATTATGAAATACTATTTATGATAAAATACGATGAACATTTATTTTCATACATGGTACCTATGTACTCTGGGTAGAGAGGCTGAGAGAATCACTTGGAGCCATTACCAAAACACACTGACCTCCATAAATGCCAGAGCATTTACATAAGGAAAGCCCTGGGAACACGGGATGTGGGGTAGCTGCATGTCACACTCACAGGTGTGTTTTCTCTCTGCACAGACACCCTGAGGAGCATCACCTCCATGAACCACGCCCCGCGCTCCTCCCCAGCAGAGCTCAGCAGCGCCAGCCACCACCTGCTGCGAGAGCGCAAGTCCTCAGCGCCCTCCCACTCCAGCCAGCCCACCCTGTTCACCTTTGACTCACCTGCCAGCCACCTCCAGAGCACCCTGTCTGCCAGTGCCCCCCAGGACTACCTTTTCCTCCACCAGTGTATGAGCAGGAAGTCTGAAAATGCAAGGTATTGTAGCCCACCCAGTCGGGGACAGCTGAGGGGAGGGCTGGGTGTGAGTGGCTCAACCCATCTCTATCCTTGGAGGTCTGCAAAACCCATCTGGAGAAAGTCCCGAGTGATGGTCTCATCTCATCGTGGTTGGGAGGAGAAGGTCAGAGTGGTGACCTCACAAGCTCCCGGCTTTCCTGGCTTTTCGGGTGGTAGTAAAATCTGGCTGAATGGCCAGACCCAGAGGATGGTGGTCTGTGGAATGAAGTCTAGTTGGAAGCCAGTCATTAGCAGCATCCCTGGAGTCAGTTTGGGGTCCGGTTCAAAGGGTCATGAAGTTACTGAAGGGTCTGGAGCATCTTTCTTAAACAGAAAGGCTGAGAGAGCTGGAACTGTTCAGCTGGCACATGAGAAGGCTCAGAGGGATCTCCCCTACAGGGAGGATGCAAAGGGGATGGGGCCAGGCTCTTGTCAGTGACCAGAGGCCATGGGCACAAATTGAAACACAGGAGAGCCCATCTGAACATCGGGAAACATTTTTTTAACTGTGAGTATGACTGAACACTAGCACAGGTAGCCCAGCAAAGTTCTGGAGTCCCCTTGAAGATATTCAGAAGCTGTTCAGGCACAGTCCTGGCACAGCTCTAGATTGCCCTGGTTTGGACCAGATGGCTTCTACAGGTCCTTTCCAACCTCATCCACTTTGTGATCCTGCAGGCAGGGCAGGATCTTTTCAACCAGAGAAGGGACAAACAAAGGGATGGGCAGGGTTTGCACCACTCTGCCGTTCACCCCTTGCAGGGCTCGCTGGGCTTCGTGGCAGCTGGTGGTGCACGGTGTGGGATTTCTGAGCCAGTGACATCTCCCCGCCTCCAGACCCAGCCGGTTGCCTTAAATAGCGAGGAGTTTTTTGACGTGAAGAGTTTTGGCTCACGGCAGAGGGCGAGGAGGGAGGGAGGGAGAGACAGTCGGAACCCAGCTGGCGTGGAGTGAGAGCAGAGCTCAGGCTGCAGCCTCCACTGGGCTTTCCTGCTGCAGCTGACTTTCCCTACAGGGAAAACAACAGCAGAAAAAGGCTCATAAAAATTAACTTCAGATGGAGTTAATGGAACAGTGCTTAAAAAAAAAAAATGGTCCTCTCACACTCCAGCTGTGGTGATACCTAAAAGCTGCCCCCTGAGAACCTGAGCAGGGCTGGGACCTGGAGGGAAGGGAGCAAGCAGCAATGCTTTGGTGAGCAGAAACAAACTGGCCAATGGTAGCTTCTGCAGCTGGGCCACAGATAATCATCTGATCAATGCTCAGTGCATGGGGCCAGGCTGCAGGACTGCTGAGAATCCCTGCCCTTTCTGCTCTTACTTTACTCATCCATAAAATGAGGGTAATAGTAGCTAATTGGCAGGCAATGCGGAATAATTAACCCATGAGATGTTTCAAGTCCTCAACTGAAAATACTCTGACAGAACCCAAACCACTTCTGAGTGGACTGAGGTCCAAAGGTGGCAGGGATTCATTTGTCTTACCACAGCATCACTTGCTTTTTTCCCTAAATAAGCTCAATTTCTGAGCGCCATCTCGTGCTGGCTCCATGAAACAGAGTCCCTGTTGTCCCTGCAGAGCATCAACCACACCGGAGCAGTGTAAACCAGCATCTCCCAGCCTTTCCCACAGGACTGGCACTTTCCCAGGGATTTGCCACAACTGGAAACTCTCATAACCATTTCAGTTTATCTCACCACCATGACTGATACAGGGCAGAACTTTCTTCCGTGGGGCTGGCTGAGCCCTTTCCAAACTGGGAGAGTGTGGTCCCCAAAAGCCTGACCCACCTAAGGGACAAAACAGGGATAAAGCAGGGATAAAACAGGAGATAAAAGTCCCTTGAGGTAAATCAGCAGAGGAGCAGGAGCTAACCAGCGTCTCCATGCTCGGCTCCTGTTCTGAGTCTCACCAGGTATGACTGCATGTAAATCAAGGAATCATTGCCAAGGCACGGATCTAGTGACCACACTGTCCTGCTCACCCTGGAAGGCTCAAGGGCTTTTACAAATCTGAAATTAGCCCTGAGGTTCATTCCTTCCCCCATGCATGTCAGGGCTGCAAACCCTGATCCCAGCTGGGGGCTTCTATTACCTCCCCAGTGCTTGTCCTGCAAGAGGGCGGGGTGGTGACATGGCTGGAGATTTTGAAATAATCCCCATCAGGAATTTTTTTCAGGCCTTCTCAAACACCTTTGCAAGGCAGTGGTGAGATGAAGTCTCCTTCCTCTACTGCGGATGGGTATTCGAAGCACAATGGCAATGCTGGTGGATTGGCACTTTGCAGCTGTGCCCTGGGATGTTGTCAACTGGTGTGAAAATGGCCCTTTTGGAGCAATTTATGTCTGGACAAAAGGCTCCTTCTTGCCTATGGCCGTGTCATGGAGCTGGGTGCATGTACCTCTCACCTATGACAGAGGCATTTTGACGGTGGTTCAGGATTAAGTGGCTTGTGGGCGTGTTTGGAGGGGTCTGAGGTGTTCTCATTGCTCTGGGATTGGGCAGTGCAGGTCAGTAAGGTCTGACAAACAGAGGGAGCAGAGCTCTCTGCACCAAGAACCAGCTCTCCCACCCCTTCAGCCGCTTTCTCCCCTCCCTCTGCAGGAGTGCCAGCTTCTCCCAAGCCACAAGGTCTGCCTTCTTCATGCGGAGCGACACGGCAGTGCAGAAGCTCTCGCAGGGCAACGGGCACTGCATGAACGGCGTTGGCGGGCAGCTGCACGGCTTCTACAGCCTGCCAAAGCCCAGCCGGCACAACTCGGAGTTCAGGGACAGTGCCTACGACCTCCCGCGCTCCTTTGGCTCCTACACCCACCCCAAGTCGAGCCTCACCAGCTCCGAAACTGATAATGAGGAGGTCTACACCTACAAGACTCCCAACAACACCCTATGCAAGGAATTTGGGGAGCTCTCCACGGACTCCTATGACATCCCTGCCACCCCACTCTCCATCTACCAGATCCCCAGGACATTTACACTGGACAAGAACCACAACGCTCTGGCTGTGGCCGCCAGTGACTCACCCGCTGCACCACCCCCACGGCCCCCCAAGCCTGGGCAGACAGAGCCACGGTGGGGCAGTCCACCCCAGCGGCCCCAGCCTGGTGAAAATGTAGGTCTCACCCCCATGGCAGCCACCATTCCCCGGAGAAACACGCTGCCAGCGGTGGAGAACAGCAGACTGCACCGAGGTGAATTTGGGGCTGGGGACCTGGGGGTGGCTTTGTGCTATCCAGCAGTGGATCAGTCCTGCTGGGTTGTGGTAGGGCTGGGGTGCAGGTGGCATCAGCCAGGGGGTTGAACACAGAGAAGCTCTCCCCAGCCAGGATCTGGCACTGGTTTTTTATTCAGCAGGCATGGAGAAGCATCCACAGAGTTCTGCCTACCAGAGCTGCTCAGCTGGCTCTTGGCTGTGTTTTATCTTGAACCAAAACCCCAAACTTGCTTGCTTATGCAGCCCTTCACCAGTTTTTTTGTGATTTCAGCCATTTTTAGGTTACCTTCAATTCGTAACCAGATTTATCAGAACATACTTCAGCCTGGAGCTGCCTTGGTTTTGTTCACCAACCCTGGGTGAGCAAAACCTTGGTTTTGTATATCTCCAAAACGCAACATCCCCTAGAGCAGCAGAGCCAGGATTGTCATTGGCCATGGGTGGGCTATAGGTCTACATGCCATTTCCAAACCTTGTATCTAAGATGAGATAGTTGCAAAGTAACTTAGAAAAGGTGGTTGGAGAGGAAATAGACTGTAAATTATACACACAGCTCTATGAAATGCTTCTTCCATCTCCTCCTACCTAAATGCTCACACTTAGGCTGAGATCAGATCTATGCTCAGCAGTAAACAGACTGGTCTAAGAGCTTAGCACCCTTCCTCCCCTTACTGGAAGCTGCAAGCCTTTACATTTACTGAGCAAGCTGTAATAGAGCTCCCCCTTAATCCAGTTTTGTCGCCACGATCTGCCTTATCTGACACCTTTACCCCTGGGATTTTGCAGCACTTTGACAGTGCAGGCTTAGGTCTGCATGGCAAATTGTGCAGTTGTGCTGATGCATCAGAGAGATGCTAATTGGGAAGGAGCATAGCAGAGAGCCTGTGACATGCTAAAGACCATGTCTTCTCATCAGCATCTCAATCAACAAGAACAGGTACTGCCCTGCCAGTGCCTGGATTTTGTTTTCAGGGAGCTCTTTTTGTTAGCAGTTGTGGTGGTACACGTGCATTTGTGGTTGTGTTGCAGCTTCTTCTTGTGAGACGTACGAGTACCCCCAGCACGGGGGCGGCAGCGCTGTGCATTCGGTCGAGTCCATGAACGATGGCTACAACTCCTACCTGGTGAGTTGGCCTTGGTGGGGTCCACCGCACTACAGGCACCACTTGCACCTTACAGATTCAGAAACAGGTTGCTTCCAAGTCGGCCCTCACAGCCCAGTCCTGCAGAGCTAAGTCAAGAAGGGGTCTACTGATGGTCTCAGTTAAAACTGTGGTGGACCTGCAGAGAACAGATGGAGTGGCAACCAGCTAGCCCAGCACCATGTGCAGAGCTTTGCTTCCGCAAAGTGTATCTGCCTGCAGCTTTGGCCCAAAAAAACCTACCCAAGAGTTTTCCTTCTTCCTGAAAGCCTGGGATGCTGCTGAGCTAAATTTTGACATGTTGCCAGAACAGCCTCTTTTGTGCACTTTCTAAGATTTCCTGAGCTGGAAATTACATTAAAGCAGCCTTTCATATTGCATTTTAGTCATGGACAAGAGTCCATGCGGAGAAAGACTTTCCAGGTTAAGCATGCTTCCTGAGCTCACTCTGATCATGAGAAGATGCTCAGGTCTGGGTCATAAAGACCTTTCTGAAAACTCAGGATGTTGCAATGTCTTGGAAACAAAGGAGGTAACCTCTTTCAGTACAAACTGATGGCCAAGGAGGGACAGATCGTTCCCTCCCTCTGTGCTTAGATTTTAGAGTGAGGCTCCCCTCAGAGTTGTTTGGTTATGATGAAATGAAGGGTTTGTAGTGGGTGGGGTTGAGCAGTGCCTGATGCTCACAGCACACCCTCCCACTTGTCCCCCAGCAGGCCAAGGCAGAGGTGGCCCGCTCCCACAGCACTGACTCCGAGGACAACTATGTCCCCATGAACCCTGGTTCCTCGCCCCTGATCCACGCCGAGAAAGCCAACGACAATGCCCAAAATCTCTACATCCCCATGAGCCCTGGGCCGCATCACTTTGACCTGGTGGGGTTGTCCTCAGCCACTCTTCCCGTGCATAAAGGAGGAGCCGTGGCTCAGTGCCACAGGCGGCTGAGTGAAATCCAGCCCCCGCCCGTCAACCGCAACCTCAAACCCGACCGGAAAGGTAAGAACGATGGGTTGTGCACAAATCTTTCCAGGAATCCCTCTGTTCTCTTCATACTTTGGACTACATTTGTGAAATTTTGTCCAGGCCCAGGCAGGGTGTGCTCTGCTACTGCAAGTACAGTCAGACCTTCAGATGTCCCTCATCACCTTCCTGAATCAGGAGCTCTGTAGTGCAAATGTAGCTTTCATGGTGCTTGAACAGTCCATCTCAAACCCTTCCAGGCCTTTAGCGGAGATGCATGTCACAGGCAGGATTTCACCCCCTTAGCCTGCACCTCTCCATGTGCTCCACCCCAAAATCTCAGTGTTGCATTCAGATGACACAGATTTTTCCCACGGTTTCCTACTGGCTGGTTCCAGGCAGTTCTTTCTTCAGGGGTTTGCTGACATTCTCCAAATGTCTCCCTAATCCATTGTCTGACAGGTGGCCAAGGCGATCCTGAGGAGGAGGGCTCCCATCTCTAGGGCGTCAACACCTAACCCCATGAACACTCTGTTCAAGGGCTGGGGTTGGGGCATAGCACTCTTCCACCTAATGAACCATTCATGATGAGAAGAGCTTTCATGCTACCCTTCAGATGTCCTTTTCCATTCCCTATGGGAAAACACCCCTCACAGAGGCAGTTCTGGCCTGGTAGAAGCTGGCCTTGTCCCCATCTAATGCATTAGTTACCACAGATATCTAATGAATGGTTTTGGAGTTCGGGCATTTTTAGCAATCTCCATTCCCTGGAAGCCACATTCCCCTTTTGGGACCACCCATCCACTTTGGGGCGGTGGAGCAGAGGGAGAAATTTGCTGTTTTCTCCCAGTTCTGGGGTAAATGGGCACAGGAGTTTTGGTTTGGAGTATTTGTCATCAGCAAGGAGGGCTGGGGGCTGATCAGTAGGATGGGAAGTAATCAACCATCTGTTGGGATCACTCTCATGCCAGTCATGGATGCCGAATTGTAGGAACATGCTGCCTCTGAATAAAGGCTTTTCCCCTCCCCAGCAAAGCCATCACCACTGGACCTGAGGAACAACACTGTCATCGATGAGCTTCCCTTCAAATCACCAGTCACAAAATCCTGGTCCAGGCCAACGTGAGTAATGGTTGGGGGATGGATTCTTGCTTTGCTCCAACAGCAGCTCTCTGGTCTCATTCTCACTGATGTCTTCATGTAGCCATGCTGTCACCTCTGCCAGGGATTAAACATTCCCCACATCACAGCTGGTGGCAGGAAAATAAATTCATTTAGGTTGGGATTTCACATGAAAGCCCAGCATGTGGCTAACAAGATAATTAAGATCCCTTGAAGACATTTCCTGTTTCTGGGATCTGACAACTACTGGAGAGCCCTGGCTCTGACCTGGGACCTGTGGTCCACCACAATTCATGATGCAGCTGAGCCACACCAACTCAGCCACACTGTGTGGGGGGCATGATTTCACATCCAAGCTATCCCCCTCAAAGCCCCATCATCGTCTGAAAGCACAGGGTGACTCTCAGGGTCTGACCAAGCTGTGTTTTGATTGCCTTGAAAGCAAAGCTTAGCCTGAAGGAAGTCTGCAAAATTAAACCAAAGCACTTCAGAGCTATGTCTGCCGGCCAAAAATAACAGGATTCGCACAATTCCAGCTCTGCTGCTAATTCATGGTCTGCTGTTGTCCTGTAAAAGGCAGAAGCAAAGCTTGGCTGCTTTGACTCCTCTAATAAATTGGATTGTGTGGAGACTGACTGCAGGGCATGAGCGCTGTGTGCTGAAATCACTGCGCTGGGAAGCAGCGAGCAGGGTTTGATTGACAAGAGGTCTGACCCTGGAGAAGCTAATGGATTTTTCCCCTATCAGCTAATCATATGACCCTGCTTTACTGAAAGGCAGCGAATAGCTTTTTGAGACACATGCTTTAATGACAGAAGCTGATTTCATTATTTTGTTTGGTATAATTAGATTTGGCCAATTGAAAGCAAGACAATTCCCCAGGGGATTTGTTTTCTGGCAGAAAAAAATTTGGATAGGGCCTCTATGGTAAACAAATCCCATAGCTGTGGTGAAGCTGGAGGTGAAAGGCTTCACCAGGGCTGCCCCTCCATCCTCCACAATTAAATGTTTCCTGTGAGAGGAAAGAGTTTGTGGCATCTGATTTGTGTAGATGAGAGCAGGAGAGTTATGGGTACGTAGCAAATAAGGTGTTACTAAAAAAATCTGGAAAGAAAATACTGAGGAGACCAAACCCAGGGATTTCTAACCCATGGAAAGGACAGGCTGGAGAACCTCAATGCCACCAGCTCTTCTTCATGCTCAGATTGGATCATGGTGATGGTTGCAGGCATCAAGAGCTGCCCTCTCCCATCCCTCCTTGGCAAAGGACAAGCAGGAGCCGCAGCCATCACTAACACATCAACCCTTGTTCTTGCAGCCAGAGCTTCAATGCCAGCTCTCTGCAGTACTGTCGCCCTGTCTCCTCCCAGAGCATCACCAGCACTGACTCGGGAGACAGCGAGGAGAACTACGTGGCGATGGTAAGGGCCCTGGAGCAGATGGTCCTGGCTGGACATGCACTCTCCCCAGCTCTGCAGATGCATTCCTAGCTCATGACATGGAAGTGCTGAGATAGTACAGTGTGGAGTACATCCTTATGTGCATCCCTAAATGCACAAAGCAGGGTGTTTCCTTCTGAAACAACATGTCTCTTTGGAGTTTTCCATGTGTGTGAGAGCAGAAACATGTATCGCCTACTTTGCCAGTAGTTAGGAAGGGATAAAAATTTATACAGACTGTCAGGGTGTATTTTCCCAATTAAAGTTGCTTTTTTTCAAAATTTTTTTCCCCTAATAGCTGCTGACATCATGTTTCTGTGAGAGCAGGGGCTATCAGAGCAGCAGCAGGGAGCGGCACTGCTTACAGGGAGGGGATTTTGTCTCTCTTGGTGAAGCTACTGACTTGAAGCATATTTTTGAGGCTATGTAACTAGTGGGGTAGAGGAAATCTGTGCTCTGTGTAGCATGGTTGTGATTAGCAAAGATCCCACAGCTGGCCTGGCCTCGCTGAGGTGTGGTTCCTGACTGAGACATGCTAAAGGCCACGTCTGCTGTCAGGCATGTGAATAATATCAGCACAAAGGCAGCAGAGCTGCTCTGAAACATGAAATCAAGAGCATGAGCTTGAAATATTTCTTAGCACAATATACAGCATTTATAGTATCCCAGCAGTTCTTGCACATCCTTGTCCCAGAGGCATGTGAGCAAATACCCAGGCTCTTATAAAGGTGCCTCCAACATGTTTCATTTCCAGATTTGTGTTAATTTTCTTTTTTCTTTGTTCCTTCCCATTTTAATCCTCATTATCTCTCCTGTCTCTTCCCTGCATTAGCAAAACCCCATTTCTGCTTCTCCTGTTCCTAGTGGTACCAACAGCCCAGCGCCTAAAAAGAGTTCGGGGAGTGTGGATTACCTGGCCCTGGACTTCCAGCCAAGCTCACCAGGGCCACACAGGAAGGTATGGGGGATTTTATAAACTTTTGATAATTTTTAAGGGATTCTGTGCACACTGGCAACAACATGGTCCAAAGCCCCGGACTGTGGTCTCTAGAATCTCTGATGCTCAGAGGGCTGGAGCACCTCTGCTATGGAGACAGGCTGAAACAGGTGGGGTTGTTCAGCCTGGAGAAGAGAAGGCTCCAGGTAGACCTTAGAGCACCTTCCAGTGACTAAAGGGGCTACAAGAGAGCTGGAGGGGGAGCTTTTACAAGGACATGGAGTGACACTACAAGGGGTAATGGCCTCAAACTGTCAGAGGGCAGGTTTAGATTAGATATTAGAAAGAAATTCTTTACTATGAGGGTAGTGAGGCACTTGAACAGACTGCCCAAAGAAGCTTTGGCTGCCACATCCCTGGAACTCTTCAAGGCCAGGTTGGATGGGGCTTAGAGCAATCTGGTGGAAGCTGTTTCTGCCTATGCCATGGTTGAAATGAGATGATCTCTAAGGTCCCTTCCAACCCAAACCATTCTATGACCCACTGCTATATTTGCCCTAGATCAAACTCAGTCTCTCTTGCATGTCTGCAGCTTTGCTGGAAGTGCAAAGCAGAAGCATGGATGTGCAGGGTTCAGGGATGATGATGAGACCACAAATTCAGCTGGACACTATATATTAAAAGCTGTCAGGAGGTATCCCATGAAGTATCAGGATTGGTTTTTTCCTCCTTCAAAACAACAGGTCCTCCAAGACCAGACTTGGATTTTGCACCTGAAAATGAAGAACAAGGGTTGTATAAACTTTTGTGGCAACAGTTTGTGAGTTGGCCTCACTTTCTCAAACACTGCCTTGTTTCCTAGGCAAAGCATCCCACTGGTTAGGTCCCTTTATTATTTGACAGTTGTCTCTTGATGGTTTCTTTCTGCCCAGCAATATTTCTGCAAGTATTACCATTTAATTTATATTCCATTCTGGAAAAGTGATTTTAAACCACTAAAAAGCATTATCTGGCTCCAGTTACAAGCAGATGGAGGTCCTCTGAAATGCTTGTAGAGTCAGAAAAAACTCCAGGACTCCAGAAGCTATTGTAAAAATTATCTCATTGTTCTCAACACATCTCTTGGATGACCCTGCAAACATATCTATTGTTTTGGGGATGAAAATGGGCTAATGCTGTAGGTGGGTAGAGTCAGCACAGCCAAGAGGTGTGGAGCTGGTATTTTTATGTGTATCTCTGAGAGTTCTAGAGTTCTTCACAGGATAATGAGCAAGATGCAAGGGTGAACTCACAAAATCAGCAGTTAGAGAACACAATTACAACCAGACATCCATGTCCCAAAGTTTGTGGGAAGATGGAGACCCACATGCTGTTTCTAGCCTCCCACTGCACTGCAGTCTCATGCCAGCAAGAGGCAGAGCAGGTTGAAATCCTCCATCCAGGAGTCTTTGGGAAGTTAGAGGGAGGGTGATGAGCTGTGGAGTCTTCAAGAAAGCAGGGATGGTGCTGGTGGAGTTGTGGCACCTGCAGTGCTGCTGCTGCAGAAAGGAGTGAGAGGGGAGAGCAGGGAGCTGATGAGTGACCAGACAGTGCCTGTTTCTCCTCCCACAGCCCTCCACCTCGTCAGTCGCCTCAGATGAGAAGGTTGATTACGTGCAAGTGGACAAGGAGAAGACGCAGGCGCTGCAGAGCACCATGCAGGAGTGGACTGATGTGCGGCAGTCCTCGGAGCCTGCCAAGAGCACGAAGCAGTAGCGCCTGCGGCAGGCAGCGAAACAGGCAAATGTCCTGTTGGTTTTCCCCAGCTGCGGCCCCCTGGGCTGCCAGATCCACTTGGGCTGGATTTCTAAGACTTGTCTGTGGAGGGGAGGGGGTGTCATGGGGTTTTTTTTCTCTTAAAACAAAACAAAACCTAATTTCAGGGGAAGACTTGGCGGATACTGTTTGCCAGTGATAAAGACCAACTGTGTTCGGTGGCTAGGTTTGTGCTTTAGCTGCTGGATGAACTATCCAGGAACTTTGACTTAGCAATACCAGGTTTCACCCTACACATCTTTTCCTTACAGCTATTAAAGCCACCTTGTATGTGCTAACACTGCATCATCTCTCCCCGTCTTCTTCCATATCGTACCCCAAACCACACCATGCAGGTTTGCAGCATCTCCCCCAGAATATCGTCCTCCAGCTTTGATTCTCCATTCCTTATGGTTGTCCTCTTCTCTGCCTCCTTCCAGTCCCAAATCTGAGCAAGGACCATTGCTTTTGAAATCACTTTCGTTGTCCTGTCTCTTGTAAATAATATGCTCAAAACTTCTGAGGGCTGTTCTCCTCCTGGGTGGACAGCCCCCAAGGTTTTGGTTGGGGTTGTTAACCTTCAGGAGCTTGGCGAGCATCCACACCATCCCATTGAGCTGACTTAGGAGCCCAGGACTTGCCCCATCATACACACACATACATGCCAGCACATGCTCACATGAGTTTGTTGGGGTGTCTTCTGTTTATATTCTCCATCATCTCTCAGTGTCTGTGGACTGGAGAGATTGGCTTTGGAAGGGGCTGGAGGGATTGGCTTTGGAAGGTAGAATTTAAGTACTGATCCACTGCCTGTTTGAAACCAGTTCCTGTGAATCTGACCCTAAAAACCAAAATTTGCCTTTTGTGGCACCAAAAGAAACCCATAGAGTGAGAGTCCTACATCACGGCCATCATGAGAAGCTCTGTGGTTGAATATGAGGGCGCCAGGGAGGCTCTGGAGACCCTGTGTATGTGGACTGGCATAAGGATGAGAGACAAGAAGGGAGTGGAAGGCTGCTGTGAGGACTGGGAGAAGGCAGGTGCTGTACTGCAGAGGTTGGTCCTGGGCGAGGAGGTCTGGTGGAATGTTTTTTGGAAGAAAGAAGAAGAGTAATTGAAATGTTGGTTGATGGTGAGGTCACAGGCTTGGGAAGAGGCTGCTGAGGAAAGTCAGGACAGGGCGTTTCAGTACGAGCTTTAATGTGGCATTGTAGTTGGTTTGTTGAGGGTGCAAAATGCTGGACTGTTTTCCCCTCATCTTCAGCAATGTTTCTTCAACACAAAAGTGGGGCTTGCTGACATTGATGACCCTAGGCCCTAATTATGGATGGGAGTCTGCTGCTGTCCCTTGCCAGCATCCTTAACACATCCAGGCTTTGGGATCGCTCGCCAAGCAGCTGCTGAGCACAGAGAGAAGAGAAGGACGAGACAGTTTAATGCAGAGATAATAATTCATGATCTCATGAAAACAGGAAGAACTAATGATTGCCATGGAGCAGCCTGATTGCCAGACAGCAAGCGCTGACACGAATAAACAAGCTGACCGCAAACCAAGAGCCAAATGAAGGAGACGTTAGAAAGATTAAGTAATAATATTTATTAAAGAGCTGGAGCTATTCTTTCTGCAAGCTGAACCCCTCCCAGTGCTGTGGGCTCTGTGTTCCACCAACACCACCAAGATGCATTGATTATTAATGCTTAAGCATTAACACATTTGCTTAATCTTGGTCTGAGCTTGGACAGGGCCAGACGTGACCCACATGGGGATAGGATACCAGTTCCTTAAGGGCTGTGGGCTGCTAAAATATGTCTTGAACTTCCAACACTGTTTTGTATTTTCCTCTCTTGTGCCATGAAAGGGAAGGATGTTAATGGAAAAGCTCTGACAGCCCTGTTAAGACATTGAAGTGTTGGACTTTTATAGAAACAATGAAGCACATATCCTAATTTTTTTGCTAAAAATAATAATTACTAGAAGGAAAAAAAAAAAAAAAAAAACCAAAAAAAAAACCAAAAAAACCCACAAAAAACCCAAAGTCCCAAAGGGAAGATTTAGCACAGAGGCTTTCTATAAAGGTCAGGGGTGTCACAGCCTCCAAAGGCCATTGCCTCGTACTGGAGGCTCGCACACTTGCCTGGTGAGATGATGAAATGAAGACTAGAATGCAATACTTCATATGTCTATTGCCCCTTTCATCTCTGCATCTGAGTGGAGACTAAACATTGGGCTGGGTCCAGAGCCCACTGAAGTGTGCATTCCCCCATCTAGGAGGGAGCTCCCCATCCCCACCAAAAAGGATGTCACTCTACTGGGAAGCTGATTTTTTCATATTTCTTCTAAGCTGTTTAGCTTTAGTGTATCGAGAGAGAACACAGTGGGTTTGAATGCAATTTGCTGACTGGGTGCCCTGTGCTTCTGCACTGGGACTAGGTGCATCCAGTGCCCACTCCCACATTTAATCCAAGGCATTAATTAAGACTGGAAAAGCCTTTTGTGGTACTGGAGAAACTAGTCCTTTTTCTCCACATTTCACAAATGTCTTTGTTCATGGGGCAACCATTGGCATGAGATAGCTCTTTTCCCAGGCTCAGACACTGTGTTTTGATAATTTGCTCTCATGAGTATCCTCAGTAACTGGTCTGTTGCATTTGGCAGACTACAGACCAAAGCAGCCCAAAAGTAGCTACCTAACAACTGCTGGTTGCTGGCCTCTCTCTGCTTTGCAGTGAAGTCTGTGTTTTCATTGAAACAGATACATTCCTCTGGCTTTTCTCCTGCAAAGCACCAGGTAAACAGCACCACCAAAATAAGCAGAAGCCCACAGACTCCGTGCCATATAGACATGACTGTATCAACCCCTCCTGGAAGCAGAAAGTCATCAATGGCTTCAGTGGGAAGAGTCACCCGTGACAATTGCCGAGCTGATTACAGCAGTCCCTGGTGATTAATGTTTGTGCAGTGTTTAGTCTTAAACCATATTGAAAAGCAGCTGCTTTAATTACACAAGCTGCCAAGAACTTTGTCCTGAAGGCATTGAGTTTATCACATCCACTTTATACTTGGATTCTCAAGTATGACAGGCTCCTTTGTTAGAAATAGGTATTTAAGGAAACTGAGAACATTGCAAATTATTCATTTTAATTGAAATTAAACTGGCTTGAGCCTTCGCATCAGAGCCTGCTTTACAGCTGTATGGTTCCCTTAGAAATGGGATGTGCTTGCATGTGTGTGTGCTCATGGAGAAGAGTTGTTTGTGGGGCGAGCATCACGACCTCAATATTTAGTTTTACGAAGCACCAAGTCCATGGCTCAAAGCTGTCCCCGAGTTTGAAAATGACTAAGCAAGTGGTTATAAAGGCAAAAGTCTCCAAAAGTGTGTGTCCCTTGCTGTGAGTGTGCAAATGCTGCTCACCATTCCTCTGTCTGGTGAGATGTGTGAGCTGCCTTGGTGCCCATTTGCTCTGAACTGGCATTTGAGCGTTCAGTGGGAAATACATTTCCAGCTCTAAATGGATGCCAGGCTTAGGCTTAGTCTCAAGTTGGAGAAAGAAAATAATGTGTGAGGGCAGACTGCCAGGGCAAAGCTGAGAGTCTGGCAGATAGGGCCAAATGCAGAATCAGAAACCAAAGGTGGGGCAGACTGGGCTTGTCTGGGAGCTAACTGGGATGGATTTGAACTCTGGGCCACCAGCCACTGGCAAGGGCAAGATATGAGAGAGCATGTGGTTGGGACGAGAGAAGGCAGGGGAGTTTGCCAGTAAGGTTTGGGTCTTGGTCTTCATCGTGTGCTGCTTTGGCCCGAGTCTTGAGTCAGATATGTGGAGATTTGTGGGCTGTGGAATGCTCAGTAAAAGCCATGCACTGGTGGGAGTGGAGCTTCCACCACTCTTGGGCATTTCACTCTCAAGGGGGTCATCCTGCCAATGTGATGCCTGTGCTCAGGGATGCTTGGTCCATTCACCCAGCTCTGAGCTGGGCGGGAGAAACCCTACAAGAAATGTGTGGGGACCAGGACATGCTGGGAGACACCTTGCTGAGGGGCTCCCGTGAGCTGTTCAGGGGGTAGCAGTGCCATGGTTTCACAGGGTTGTGCCTTGAGGTGCCATCTTCATCCTGGGGGTTTTTCAAGACCAGTCTAAGTTAACCCCATAACTGACCCTGCTTGGAGCATCTCTTCCACACTGAGACCCTGTGCTGCCGGGGTTGCACGGAGACTCCTCCATGTGAGGGAGGGGGCCCAGGGGGTTGCTTAGAGCCCTGTAACATCCAAAACTGGGACAGGGCCACTTCTCTGGCCATGAAGCCAAGTGGCAAAGCACACAGCTCAATTCCTAAGACCATACTTCCCAGTGAGAGAACCTAATGCACACTGGGCCATCCCTTGCATTTGGAAGAGGGCTGGCTGGCCCAGTCATCCAGGACACGCACATGCAGTTCTAGCAACTGAGAGACAACTTCAACCTGTAAATTTTCTAGGCTAGATCCAGAGCTCTCAGCAAACCCATGCCATCTCCACACCCTGGAGATGGCATACCAGGAAGAATTGTCTCGTTTTGGATATCCAATGAACATGGCTCCTTGAGTGGGGAGGGAGGTACAGCCATATCCAGGTCTTAAGGAAGATGTTAATATAGTTCCCAGGTCCTGTCTGATCTTTCTGGCCTAGGAGGCAAGTAAAAGGATGGTTTTCTCAAGTCATGCTTGCGTTGTGTTGGTGTTTTCCCACCTGGTGATGTAAAAGTTCCATTCCATGTAAAAGCTGACACCCACACTGAGTGTCCCATTAGAGGGATCCTGTATAGATGAGATGAATGCAGCAGAGCTGTGATTATGGAGAAGCCCTAGTTCTACAGGAAAGGGGAAGAGCAAAGCCTAACCCTGGCACCAGCCGGAGAATACACATGGCCATCAAAGAGCCATCAAGAAAATCAGAGGGAGCAGTCCAGCATCAAATCAGAAGGGCCAATAAGCCATTTTAGGGCCTCTGATGAGTCTCAGTGCCTCTCTTCTCTGCCCAACCTTCCCACATATAGACAGTGATCTTGCAGCTGTTAATGAGGCTCTTGGAGGTCAAGACGTGTACTTTTTGATCATGATTCCTCCTTGGCCTGGAGCAGTTCATCCCTCTATCAGCCTGTCCTCGTTGTCTCATCGTTGCAGTCACAATTTTATCTCCTTGTTCACAACTCCTAATGTTGTAGTGTTGATTTAGTGTCTACTCTTGAGAAAAGTTGATATGTAGCAAGGTATCACAATACAGCTGTCCCCTTCCAGCCCGCAGCCAGCTGGTCCTGGCACGTGGTGTTCAAGTTTTAACACCAGCCAGTAACATCTGAAACAGAAGCTGAGCCACATGGCTCCATCTCTTTAGCTAAAATGCTTCTCAACCGACTTGCTCCCAATCAGCAGGCTTCTAATTTTTGATGTAGCCCATTGCTAACATATAACAGGTTCATTTGTAGGCCAGTGAGTTGACCATATGGGAGAGGTTTGCCTCAAGACCAGGAGATAAGAAACCATCACTTTTATTGTCATTCTCTGGGTGACACCACACTGTATCTTTATGTGGGACGAGAGGGTTCATGTGAACTCTGTATCCTGCTTTTTCTCCGGCTTGTAAAATGAAGGTTTTTAGTACTTATTTCCCCACCTCACAGATGTGTCATGAGGTGTAATTAATTGACATCTAGTAATGCAAAGAGCTGTTTTGAGTCTGCAGGCAATGGCTGGGCAGCATGTGGTGCTACCCTGGTGTCATGCCCACCATCATACACAGCACTGACACATCCCACTCTGCAAAACTCATTAAAAAACCCTTCATCCTTAATTACCAAGGTGAAAAAAAACTTGGCAGGATTTTCTTCTGAGTGAGGGGGGTGGGGGAAATGCCATTTGCACAGTTTTCAGCATTCTGCTGCCACACTGGCCCTGGAAATACCATGGTTTTTTTGAGAGCAGTTTGGATGTGTGGTTGAACCACGTTGCAGAGAGGGGAAGGGAGCAGGACCCTGGGCCCCACAGGGAGCCTGTCGATGAATCCTGTAGGGTTAGGACCAAACCTTTAGAGTAGTTGTATCCCACTCAACCCAGCCCTTGGCAAAGTCAACATGGCCCCATTGACTTTGGGCATCATTGTGTGGGAACAGACAAATTAGGGTAGTTTTCTCCATTTGTTTCTTAACCTGCTGCGAGGAGGGGTTCGAGCCCTGGCTGTGAAGCTGTTGCGTCAGCAGCCGATTCGCAGGGATGTTTTGTGTGTTTCAAAGCCTATGACTGTTCTTAAAGAGGAGTACTTCTAATTTTATGATTTCCATTTGTAGAAGGAAGGACAAGAGTAATCTGTGGCAAACTGTACAGTATGTGTCTTCTTGTGGTGTCACTGTTTGAATGGTTATTACGTTTTCAAATCACTGTGGACAGCTAATCACTTAAGTTATTAATTTATTCTTTGGGGGGTTGTTGTTTGGGGGGTTTTTTTTAAGTAATTTGAAATTATTTATCCTGTAAATCGGTCTTGAGTGAAGCCTAGATAATACTTTTTTTGCTGTTAATAAACATGGTACATGCCTGATGTGAAGGTGATCTCATTTTTAAGTACTGTATATGCAACAAAAAAGCAACAGGAAAATAAAAGAATGATAATAAAAAGACATCTCTCCCTGGTGATTCCCAGCATGGATTCAGAGCAGGGAAAGAAAGGGGAAACTAATAAGCAGGTCAAGTTTGATTATGTAGTACCTTTAAAGCTTTAAAGAAGATCTCAGCATATTGCCAAGAGTCTCCTACAGCTTCAAGTGTTCTGTGTGAGGGCCTTTAGGGTGTAACTAGGGTTTTTCCTGATACCAGAACCCAAGCCATGTATTTTTAAGCTGCAGAATTGAATTTCGTACTGCATATCTGCTCTGTTGTGTGCAGTGTGAGGACAAACGCTGCCTTCCTCACCCATCAGCAGCTCAGCACCTGTGAGCCTCAGCTCAGAACACCAAATCACCCAGAGAACCTCAGCAAAAGGATAAATATTTTTTCCAGAGTTAGAAGTTCAGCCCTCCCTTTAAGACTTCCTTTTTAGAAAAGAAAAAAGACAACTGAGAAAAGACACCTCCCTAACGCTCAGGGACACAAAGACAAAGCTCCTGTAACACGTAACACATCTTTTAGACAAGAGTAGCATCATCTCACATCTGCAGCACATGTGAAATCCCAAACCAAGAGCTGAGGACTCCCCTACAAGTTCCCCTTGACCATGAGGCACATGTGACAGACAAAATGAGCCATACTATCCCATACACCATAGCATATACTTTATCAATATACCGTATACAAAAATGACGGGCATTACTAACACCAGTATCAATATAGCATATACTGGAATTGGTGTAGCACAGATAGTAATACACCATATTACACTGGACTTCTGTAAGGCCTTCAATGTGGTCCCTTATAACAGTCTTAGCTCTTAATTGAAGAGTTTGACTGATGGATGGACCATTAGATGAATAAGGAATTGGTTGGATGGCCACATTGGAAGAGCTACGGTCAATGACTCAGTGTCCAAACCAGCAATGAGTTGTGTTCCTCAAAGATCTGTACTGGGACCAGTACTATTTAATATCTTCTTCAAAGATGTAGTAGGATTGGCTGAGTCCAAAAGGGAAGTCCAATGTTAATAATTAGAGGAAATTAAGAGGGGCTAAACCAGGCAACATCATTACACCACTGACACTCTCCAGGCTGCCATCCATGCTGAGGACTACATGCTGTTTGCCTCTGCTCATCTCAGAAAATCTTGGGGAAAAAAACGACATATTCAGGGAAGAGCTTAGCTGTGATACAGCTTCTCCATTTTCCATGTTGGTTTGACTATCTGGCTTCATTACTTAGTTTATGATCTCATCAAGTCAAAGCAAATCTCCTACAAAAGCACCTTACAGCAAACAGCATAGAAAATACCAACAGGTCATACTCCAGAATAAAGAAAGGAGATAGCATGACAGCAACAGGAAAATTTTTGGTAACCTCTTTGAACAGGAAATAAATAGAAATCTAGTAATAAAACCAGGAAACACTATACTTTCTGTGACACTTCAACTCTGGGTCTTCATTTATTTCATCTCAGCACCTGATTTAAAAACTATAAACACACTCCACTACTCATCTACAAGACTCCACTATTAGCATTGTGATCTTCTTCTGGAGGGCACATAGGTCTGCACTGAGGTTTCCATTCCTCCTCTGCCGGATCCCCTTTTCCAAGCCACCACTCTGCAGGACTGTCCCATGTCCTTGAGGATGGATGCCTCAGCTTCCCCATCTCTTTTTTGATCCATCAGCCCAATATCTATGAATACTGCAATAAGACACTAAGTCTGTTTGTTGAATTAATTTCCTTTATTTATATATAGGAAAGGCAATAAAACAATATGATAGTATACACCAGATACTTGACCCCAAATGCCTTCTCTAGCAGACTTTCTGCTCACATCATCCATAGCAATGTCTGTGCTTCATCTTTTCCTCCACAAAAACACAATACTCCTAACCCAATACCCCATGGTCAGGATTAAGCCCTGCACTTAGGACCTAAGGCACAAGTTTCTGCTACTTGAGCCAGAGAAATCTCTACTACAGGTCTGAGGGAGGAGCAGGCAGGGGAAAACAGCTGGGGAGGGACATGTGAGGGAGCTGTGGTCCTGTAGATATGCTGCCTAGGACTTGAGTTGGCCATCTGCCATCAAAATCAGCCCCTTATTGATTTATAGAATACATTGGTTTACATTGTATATATTGATACTGGATTGATATAACATACCTGGTTGGGCTACTCACCTTGCAAATCAGCATTTAAAAAAAAATAGATCATGAGTTTAGGGGGACTCTGTCAACTGCTGCTCAGTTTAGGGTATCCCAAGGGAAAACCCAAATTTTAAAGGGCAGATCCAGCCCAGAAAGCCATAAAATGACAGCAGCAGAAAGAGACTAAATGAATCCTAAAGACACATCTGGAAAAACAGCCATGTGTCTTGGCCTGCCATGCACACTAACAGCATCCAGAAGTCATCAGTAACACAGTGGGTCTTCACTGGAGCCCAGAAACCCCGACTGGATCAGATCAGTCTCTCTTGGCTGGAGGGGTTTGTGCCCCTCAGTTTCCTTTGGGTGTCTTGCAATGCAGCATAACCCCCCTCTGGCTGATCTGACACTTCTTGTCTTACAAGCTCACTGCCTCACAGACCAGCACTGCTACGTTTTGGCATTTTTCAGACTTTTTTCTACCTTGAGAGCTTTTCATGGTGGGTTCCCAAACCACATTAAAAAGAAATATAACAACTGATCAGAGGTCACCCCAGAACCAACTTAGTGCCACTGGAAGGGCTGCAAACGGGATGTGCATGGGACATCTCCATCCCTGGGGCCCTGCTGGCTTCATCTTCCTCCCCATGCCTGTCCCCACCACCTCCCCAGGCTGGTGGCATGGCTCACAGCAGGCAAGGCATGGCTATGCTGAAGCAAAAGGGCACTTCTCTGAGCTGTCAGCAGCTACTCATCTCTGCATTAGCTTAGGTACTTTAAGGCATGGAGACCAAGTGCATAGGAAGCAGCGAGACCCTCCAGCTGCCTCCAAATCAGCCCCTGAGACCTCTTCCATTGAAATGTTCCTCAAATCCTCCTCCAAGATGCTCACTGTCATCAGGGTGAGGAAGAGAAGGCTCTGGCTTCAGGTTGGCCCCATGGACACTGCCTGTCTGGTTGAAGCTGTTGGCTAAAAGACAAGTCCGTGGAAGGAGCCGGATCCGCCCCCGCCCGCTGCTGGGCTGCAGCCCCCAGAGGAGCTGTCATCATCCTTGTCCCTGTCCAAGTCTCTCCACCACAGCGGGGATTTCGGCAAGGCAGAAATGTAGGCGGCTCTGTTCCTCGCTTCTTTTTCCTGCTCCTGGGAGAAGGAAGGGGGAAAAATAGCACAAAGATATCACCAGATAAAAGACCCAGGTGCGGGGATGCTCCCACCATCCCTGAGAGCCAGGACCCTGTAAGGTTCCCCCTGGGAGCTTCCTTCAAATTAAACTGGGGTGTGAAGGCCATGTGCTCTAGAGCTCAGCAGGAGGGATGCAGCAGAAGATTGCAGTTCTCCAGTGATCAAACCCAGCCCTCCCATGTCACCTATGAGAGAGGAGGGACCCCTCAAACCGCCCCACATGGGCAGGTCATGTCATATGACACACTGTTGTTTGGAAAGCATTGAAATCATTGAATGGAATCTGTTTTAGTTTGTATTCACAGATTACCCATCTGCCCAGGGAAGGTGTGGATGCCTCATCCCTGGAAGTGTTCAAGGCCAGGTTGGATGGGGCTTTGAGCAACCAGGTCTAGCAGAAAGGGTCCTTGCACATGGCAGAGGGGTTAGAACTGGACAGTCTGTAAGTCCCTTCCAACCCAAACCATTCTATGATGCTATGATAAGAAGAAAAAAAAAAAAAAAGACTTTGCTTGCAATATTTAGGTGAAAGTCAGACGTGGTAAGAAGAACAGCTAGTTACCAGTGAGTAAAAGTGGGAAGGAGAGGAAAGGGTAGAATGTAAGGAACAAGTATTTTACAGTGAAGGTGGCAAGGCACTGGCACAGATTTCCCAGAGAGGCAGTAGATGCTCCATCCCTGGGAACTTTGAAGGTCAGGCCAGATGGGGCTCTAAGGATCTGAGTTGAAGATGTCCCTGCTCATCCTGCAGGGGAGATGGACTAGACAGCCTTTAAAGGTCCCTTCCAATCCAAACTATTCAATCATCCTACCTTTCCCAGGCACTTCAAAGAAAATTTCAAGCTGAGCTTCCAGGAGCAGACAATAGCAAGTCAACCCCAAGCACAGCCACAAGGTGTCTTGTACCAGTCTCAGTGCCCAGTTTCATCAGGAAATTATAACCTGTTTATATCTGGGTGCTAAAAACAAAAAGGGATTTGGCTTCAGGGAGTGGGTGAGGATCTGCAGGACTTTAAGCTCAGGACAGGATCCCACTGCTGCCCGGATGGATGGGAACATGGCCCATGAGCCGGACAGCTGCAGGACCGCACCCTGCTGTGCACAGCAGCAGGAGTTACCTGCAAGAAGAGGATGTTATCTTTGGAAATGGCTTCCATCAAGTCCTTGTGGAGGGAGGGTTCACCATGCAGGTGGCCAGCCTCAGCCAGAGCCTCGTGCAGCAGGCAGCCCTGCCGGTCCGGCCGCTGCCGGTAGAACAGGACATAGGCAGTGTCTTTGGGGAAGAACGAGGTGACGTTGCTGACCGATTCGAAGGAGGAGAAGGAGACTCTGGTGTCATTGAAGAGGTACCACTGGATTTCAAAGTCCAGCTGTTTGTCAGAGGCTGGTTTTGGCACCCCATCCCGGGGCTGCCTGTGGGGGACAGTGTCAGTGCACTCCCTGGAGTAGCAGTAGTAGTGGCCACTCTCGGAGGAGATGCCTGAGTGCACCACCACGCTGCACAGGTCATACACTACAGTCATGAAGCCACTCCCTGGGACAGCACCATCCTTCCCATGCTGGCAAACCTCCTCAGTTTCCTCTGGAGCAACAAGGACGGGCAGCTTGAGCACCACAGGGATGGAGACATTGTCCAAGATCTTCTTCCTCTTCATAGTCCGTGGGTCAAAGGAAAACCGCAGCAGTGTGAGGATGAGGTAGTGTGGACCCTCTGTCAGCTCTGCCACCTTCTCAGCATCCTGCAAGGATGCACATTTCTCACAGTGGTATTTATTCTCTGCTGTCAGTCTCTCCGGGGACAGAAAATAGTTGATTAAATCTGGGACAGATCTGGAGTCCTTAGGAGCACATGCCTGCTCCCCAAAAGTCGAGAGAGGGTCTTTGGCTGCATCCACCCCAACATCATTGCCTCGTGTGGGATTTGCTGCTTCTCCTGGTTCCTGGAAACCTAATGTTTCCACTGACACTGATGGGGCTGCATGGTCCCTGGCCATGGGGGCCTTCCTCTGGATCCAGGGAGAGCCCATAAGCTGGCCTGCATTTTCTGGAGGCTCAATGAACTGTGGGCCAATTTCTTCCACTGGTAGAATAGATGTGCTCCCACTCACGTTCCTGTCCGATGGAGGAAAAGCCAGGGACAGGTCTGTGAAGGCTTCTTCTCGGGAGGAAACATTCAGGCACTTCAAGCAGCGGATCTTTGTCATCATTTTACCCCCAAACATCTTCTCAATCAATGTCTTGTTTAAGTAATGATGCTCCACTGCCTGAGACATCAAACTGGATTCCTTGAGTTTCTGGTAGATCCTTTTTCCAGTTTTCTCTTCTTCATGCAATCTTTGCCAGGGAAGAAAAAGGCTGTGTTATGCATCAATACAACACCAAGAGCAGTTTCTAAGGCAGGGCTCCTGCTCTTCACTGCAAGTAGTTAATCCCAGTTAACCTGCCTGTACCCAGGGGTCTGATGCTGTGGGGAAAAAGGTGGGAAGGAGTCAGACAGGATTTGGGAACCTGAAGTCTTCATGTGCCACTGATCTCACACTTTTAGAGGGATCGCTGGGACACCAGAGGTTTGATATTTCTAGATAAAAGGCAAAAATCAACATTTTACAGAGTAGGCTGAATGGCTGGTCAGGTGAATCTCTAAGGTTGGTACAATTTTAGATTAGGTATCAGGAAAAATCTCTTCACTGAAAGGGTGAAGGATGGTCAGGCATTGGAACAGACTGACCAAGGAAGTAGTGAAATCACTGTTCCTAGAAGTGTTAAAAAATGTGTAGATGTGGCATTTAGGGACATCATTTAGTGGTGGACTTGGAAGTGTTGGGTTAATGATTGGACTCAATGATCATAGGGATCTTTTCCAAACTTAGTGACTCTGTAATTCTATGAATTCCTTGTGTCCTCAGAGCAAAGGCAGAAATTTTCAAGTTGAACTAAGTTCTGATGTTGTCAGAACCCCTAAAAATGTCCAAACAGGGTTTTATTAAGGAGCCTCAGATCAGTCTCACTATCCCAGCCCTCCACTCTCCCAGCTCCTCTGTGGGTCTCAGCCATGTGCCCTGTTTGCATGTGTGTCAGCACTAAACATTACACTGGGGTTTAGGGATGCCATCGTCACCAGGCTCCAAGATCACGGCATTCGTCACGTACCGGTCCAGCAAATACTTGAGGTACTCTGAGCAGTCCTGCTGAGCTCCAGGGGTGAACCAGGGTGGCCAGGAGGCAGAGAGGAAGCTCTCAGGGGAGATGGCAGGTCGCTGGCAGAAACACAGAAGAAATGCATTTAATGCTAGAGATTTTTCCTCAATTCACACAAGGGGATGAAGAGGGGATAGAAATGGTTTTTTGGCTGGTTCACTGGGAGCACAGTGTTCTGTGCCTGAGAAGGTCCCTTTTTCCCCCCTACAAACGCTAATCCCAGTGCACAGGAAGACTTTCTTGATTTGCTGCAAGCCAGGATGGTAAGGATGAATTTCAGACATTATTTTACATATATTTCTACAAAATATCCATGTCTTTATCATTCAATTTTTAAATGGTTTATTGGCCCGATCCAGGTAATTCTACTTAATTCAGCCTGAATTTCATTTGCTGCTCCGTTTAATTTGATCATGATCTCTCTCACCAAATCCTTTCATAAAAAAGAAAAAAAAAAAGAAAAAGAAAAAGAAAAAAAAATCCACTAAACTTCCACCCAACATTCTGATCACTGCAGGCAGGTAATCTGTGTTACCAGATAATATAATTGTTGTCATTAGGAAACAGATTTCTAATTAACATGGGAAAAGACTCATCTTAAGCAAAAAAAGTAATTTCAAGGACAACCCAAAAAAGAAAAATGTCCAAAAGCAAATTAACATCAGCTACACAACAAGCAAATATGCTTCTGTACTTGCTCATCACAGAACACAGACACCCTAACCTGCCATCAAAACCTAGACTCTTCTATGACCAAATATTAAATTTAACAGAAATTTAAATTTCCCCCCCAGGTCATCTGTAGTGACATAATACCACAATGCTACCAGCCAGCTTTGCCAGTCAAGGCTTGGGAAATGGAGAAGCTTGGAGGACTTGCTACCCAGCAAGGGAAAACTCACTGGCTTTCCAAAATCTTGTCTTTCTAGGGACGGAAAGATATATTTTCAAGAGAGGAATTAGATATGACCTAGCTGTATCTCCAGGAGTCACTCCATTAAATTGCATGTTTGTCATGGAAATATTTACAATTAGTTTAAGGGTGTTATTTTTATTTTACTTTCCCTCACATACAGAGGATAATCAAAGATCTGGAATCTAAGGGGGGGGGTTTATAATTATCCTTTTAACAAAGCCACTTTAAAAGCAATTTTCAGCAATTGGTAGTGCTTTGCTGGGCAGCAGTGGGAAAAGTGAGCTGCTCCAGTCTTCTCCCTTGCTGCGCAGCAAGAAACAAAACCTCTGCTTCACACCAACAGGCTTCTCAGCTGACCACAGATGTAAACTATTACCTAATGGACTTCTTTGTCAAAACCATTAGCTATTACATCAGCCCAGCCCAAGAAGACCACAAGTTAAAGACAGGCAGCCTGGTGTGAACACAGCCCACTTTCATGGGTGATAGGAGTTTCCCTCCACCTCTCCCAAAATTAGCCTCCTTCATATAAACAAAATTTGTCCCATTACAAAAACCCATCGAGATCCACAGCTCCTTATCAGCATGTTAGAGCCAGCAGGAAACAACTTGGAGACGAGCCTTTCCGCAGCCGACAGTCCAAACAAATAACTAGAACATGAAATAATTACCTGACTGTGCTCCAAAAATGCAAAGAGCCACTGGAGTTTTGTCATCAGGGGCTGGGAGTTGCCCTCAGTTAAATTCAACACTGAATGCCGAAAGCTGTGCAAGAAAAGCAGACACGCAATCTGTGAGACGGAAAATCAGTGTGGGACACACAAGGCTGGAGTGATGAGCAACCCCTGGAGCAGTCTTGAATGGGAGCAAGGAAGGAAAAACTCACTCTGAAGCCATGAAAAGAGACTGTATGATGCTGTTCATGTAGCAGGTGTTTCCCAAGTTAATTAACCCAATCTTTCCCGTCTCTGATTTAGATGCCAGGCGTGGGTAGAAGCTGGCCAGCTCGTTCTTCTGGGAGGTCCAAGCATTTTGTCCCAAGAGGTGCTTAATGCGGTCTTCATTTGGAATCGGGAGAGCCTTGGAAAGAGAGATCTGTGTTACAAACCATTATCTGTTCTCACAAGGGGAAGCTGAGGAGCAGGCACCAATCTTTCCTTTCTGGTGATCAGTGACAGTGCACAAGAAAACACCATGAAGCTGTGTCAGGGGAGGTTTAGTTTGGATATTGGGAAAAGTGTCCAGCACAGGGCGGCTGGACACTGGAACAGGTTTCCCAGGGAAGTTGTCATGGTACCAAGCCAAGAAGTATTTGGACAATGCTCTCAGGCACATGGTGTGATTCCTGGGGTTGTCCTGTGCAGGGTCAGGAGCTGAACTTGATGACCTTGTGGGTCCCTTCCAACTCAAACTATTCTGTAATCCTATGACTGATCTTTTCCCATGAAGAATTAGTAATGGGCAGCTGCAAAACTCCTCTGCTAGAAGCATTCACACAACTCATTTTGCCTGCTGTTCACATGAACCTGCCTCCAAGAGTTTACCTGTTTATATTAGTCCTTTAGAGGCATTTTAGAGAGAATATTAGAGAGAATATTTTAGAAGCATATTAGAGAGAATAACATTATAGCTAAAACCTACAAGCACCATCAGGGCTTCTGCAGGTCCCACCATTAGAGAGGTAACTTCCTTCAACCTGCCTATACAGTGCACAGACTCAGAATTTTAATCCTCTTTCTTCTACCATCATCTGAGGTGTTGAGGTCAGGACATCCCTCCCAGTGGGACAGTCCATCTATTCTAGCTACTGACAAAGATGCCACTTCCATATGGAAAGCTGTAAAATGACTGAGAAGGGCATGACCTACTTTAACTGCTTCCAGGACTGGTTCATAGAGATCTGGGAATCCTGAGAAGCGGAAGAACATGCAGTGGATGAGCTCGGCCAGCTGCTCCAGGGAGCTGGTTGCAGAATTGGAGTCTTCCTTCTTCAAAGAGGCCACCAGCCTTGGGATATGAGGGAGTAGCTGGAAAAGGAAAATTCACTACAAAAATTACTCGACATTATTCACATTATTTTAGTACATTTAGGGGTATGAAATTCACCTGCAGGCAGAAAAGACAGTGAACAGGAGGAGTTGACTTCAGTGCCATTCTACACTTCATCCTTCACCCTTTCAACCCAACATCAACTCTCGTTGATTTTTGCAGTCTTAGAGGGTTTTGTGTTGCATGACACCTCCAGGTTTGTGCTGCTGCTTTGCTGAGCTGCAACTGCCATTCTTTAGTCTCTCCTAAATCCCACACCCACAGTGGAAAGGATATGCTGACTGCCAAGTGCAGGGATTCAAATCTCCAAAGTAGATGGGATTAACCTAAAAGAAATGTTTTCTGCTGTGCTCTATGTTATTTTATACTGAATACACTGAACTGAAGTTGGCATGGTTTGATGGGTGGCAACAGGCATATAAACATGCTTTATTTTGCTTTCATCTCCAAAACGTAAAAAATGCACACGCAGATGCAAATGCAAACAGATCCATCGCTCACGGGCACCCTCTGCTGACCCTGCAGCTGCACACGGAATTAATTAATAACCTATTTCCAACCCTGCAGATGTGCTAGAGTGACCCAGGCACTTACACAACCTTTTTCATATTTATACTTTAAGTTATTTTTAGCCCAGTGTAATCCTGAAGTAAAGTATCAGGACCCCAGTCCAGCCATTTCCTGGTCCTCTCTTCCTCCCTTGGTCTTCCTCTCCTCTTTTACTTTCCCTTCGCAATGTTGAGATTTTAACTATTTTTCTTCCAACAGGAAAGGTTGTTGGGGAAGTAAACCAACTACAGCATCTCTTTACACATCATTTGCTAAGCTGTGATGGGAACAATTCTCAAAACCCTTTCAAAGTTCCAGGGCAAATACAAAAAGACATAGTTTGGCCCTGTTGGGTTTGGGGATTTTTTTAATAAAGGAGGAAATTTATGCATATGGGCTACAGATGGAAACTCCAAGCCAAGAGCAACTCACAGCTTTTGGAGTGTTTCAAAATTTGATGCCCAGCTGAAGACAACACATTGAAATGTCTCTATTTTTAGAAACCAAAGAGTTTCTCAAGAAATTCAGGTTCCTTCAAAGTATTTCCAGCTGAAGAATGAAAAAGCATCAATTGAAAATGTTGGCTAGCTCTGCTTTCTTCTAGTCTTATCTGTTTATTCTGTGAACTTTAGGTGAAAAGCCAAACATAAAAGCTTTAATGAGAAAGTACAAAATCAAACATTAATAGGAGTAATTTTTCATTACTGCTTTTATCAGTTCAATCACTATAAGCATGTTTTTGCCTTCAGCCTCACTTTTTAAATTCAGCATTCCAGGGGCAACAGCAGCAGGAAGCAGAGCCGTGCCTTAGTGCCAACAGCAAAACAAACTATAAAATATCACTGTGGAAATGAAAAATGGATATTCAAATGTTGCCAGAAGCTGGTTTTGCTTTTAACAGAGAATTTTTGTAGTGAAGTGTTCTGATCCAGTCTTCTGGTCTTGCTGCACTGATGCTGTACAAACCTTTCAAAGATGAGCCACCACTTAAAGAAATGGGTGCCACATGTTGGTGACAATTTAAAGGCACATGTGGGATGAAGCCCACCGAGTCCAACAGACAGTGAGGCACCTGCTTAGGAAAAGCAAGGGATGTTTAATGGTGTATTCCCTGCCCTCCACAGTGAGAGCCCTCTGAGATGTTCTCAGTGCAAAGGCTCCACCAAATGCACTCCAAAGCCAGAGTGGCAACATCTGCCACACCTTAGGTCCCTCCCATCCCTGCTGCCCTACAAGCAGGGTTACACTCAGGACAATGCTCTCATCCAAGTGCCAGACCCAGCCTTACCAAGTGAAATGCCTCGTGGGAGTGCTGGAAGCTCAGCAGCATGTACTGCAGGACGGACAAAGCCCCCTCCCTCACGATGGGGTACAGCAGCTTGGAGAAGACCTGGTGGAGGAGAAAAAAAAGTAAATGAGAAGGCAGGATGGCAATCAACAGGAGAAGGGAACATCGGGAAACAGAAGCACTGGACATCTACCATGGCTGCTGGTCTCTTCCTACTCCATGCTGCATCTTGAAGGAAGCAGCCTGTAACTAGGTCTCCAGAGTCACCTCCTGTCTGGAGCATTGGCTCAGGGCAACCTTAAAAATACTGTGTGGGTTATCTTCACCCTTTCAGGCTCGTGTAATGCCTCTTTGACAGTGCTGCATCTCCATATCTCCTCATGAAAAAGCCATGCAAGCACAGCAGAATGCTACATTTTCTAGAGTGTACCTCCTAATTTATTCAGATATTTGGAACTTTATCATTAACCTTTCAGACAAAGAGATAAAAAGCAAGCATCTTTTTCAGAGGTTACATAATGATATTTATTCTACTTTACAAAAAATACCTGTATGCTCTCCACTGCTGTCAGATTGTACTTCTGAGGGTTTCCAAAAACCACATGTTATTTTATGGGCTGTGTCCCTTTCCCATGTATTAACAATGAAAGGAAAGAAAGAAAAGCCAGAGATGCTTGGCTACTGTCCCACTGCTCAATGCACTTGAGGGATCACAAAGACAAATGCAGTTACTTATAATGTTCCAATACTGATAATTATAGAATGACAGTATCATTTAGGTGAGAAAATGCCTCTAAAATCATTGAGCCCAACTGTTAACCTAGCACTGCCAAGCCCACATTTAAACCACGTCCATAAGAACACAGTCTTAGTAGCTTGTATGGTGACTGCTTCTGGTGGCTCAGAGAACATCTCCATTATTCGAGGGAGGGAAGAGTAGGACCACAGCATGGAAAAAGTTCTGAAATAGTGACTAGTTTCAGTGTTTGGCCACAGTTTTCAGAGAGAGCAGGTACTCACTGCTGAAACAGGTGATGGCAGCAGGGGCTTTATCTACACTAATAAAAGAACTAAGCCAGGGCACAGGCTTTAGAACTGACCTGTGACTGTGTAGACTATTAATATGCTCACTGATATGGATTTTGCCCATGCCAGCCAGCAATGACCCAGGCATGATCAAAGGAGAGCATGTCACATTCCCAAAAGCAAGTTTTACAAGAACTTCACAGTTTGGGAAGGACTGTGTTTGACTGGTTTGAAAATCCTTGGCTACTTTATTTCATAACCTTTAAGATACCAGTACCTCTGCAGACCACAAGCTGCAGAATCCCAGGTTGTTCTGGAAAACATCATTCCTAGATGCAAAATCAGTATCCCTTGGGACAGCAAACTCCTTTTTCTCTATACACCTCATCATTTGAAAGGCAAGGTGATATTTCAGGTGCAAGATGGCATTTCTGGGGTTCACATTCACATTTAAAAGAGACAACTGACCTTTTCTATTTTCGAAAGAGTGACTTCAATCAAGATGCTGAACTTTTTCACTGCAGCCAAACCCTTCAGCAGAGCAATGATCCACTTGTCTATGTTCTTTCCCAGGGGCCAGGACACCCAGTCAATCATCCTGAAACGAAGCACAAACTCTTAAATAAATTTAATGCACATATTGTAAAAGTCAAGCTCCGCTCTGTGTCAAACCTCCTCCAAACTGGTGTCCAGTCACGAGGATGAGACAGGCTCTTCACAAGGCATTTCACACCTTATTCAAAGCACAACAGAGCCTAAAGTAGAAATAACCCAATGTCACCATCACGCTGTGGTTCATCAGAGGATCAGTCCATCTAAGTCCATCGAGTAAAGTGGGGATTTTTTTCACAAACTTCAGTCTAGTTCAAGTTTTTAAAACTGGTGCAGTGCTCTATATACTACTCACGTGAGGGTTTGATTGAGGTCTCTGCATTGTCACCAGTAGAAAACAAATGATACTGGTTTGTTCTCTGCATTGTTATTGGTAAGGAAAAAACACTCAGATTCACATCTTTTAGTTCTCTGTGTGGGAAACATTGATTTCCAAAAACATATCAAAAAAAACTCCACATGGAAACTCTAATAGAAGCCAATTCCTGACTGTCACAGGTAAAAAATTTCATTTCTAGTCACTCAACCAACATGTTGTCAAGTTTCTGCAAGAAATAAGTACTTTACAGAAGTTCCTCATAAAACAATAACCTAAGACTAAGGGATGACACATTGTTTCTGTTTAAATTTAACCTTGAACAACTGGGAAGTAAGACTTGGGGTCTCCAAGTATCAAACTTTGCTGACCATTTCAGTACCTTTGATTTGAAGATACCCCAGACCTTCAGGCTACACCTCAGTCCACCTACCTTATCCAGTCAGTTCCTTTTGCTTATCAATCTGTATCTCATACAAAATACAAGAAGGGAAGACAAGTAATTAATCCCCACAAGGCAAAGAGCAGGAATTAGTGAAGTTTACAAGGAACTGGAAAAATTAAAGTCTGATTAGTAAAAAAAACTTGAAAAGCAGAATATGTTGGGATGTTGGCAAAAAAGTGAAAGTCAAGCCAAGTTGGATAATAAAGCAAATGCCAGAGAAGCTTGCACAGACATTTGCACCAGAGGAGAACAAGGAAAGCCATGCAACCACTGTATGTGAAGATGCACAGCTGTCAGGCATCATCAACACATGAGGAAGATCAAGGAGTCACAAGGAAGACCCTGAGGATTAGGAATGTAGAACTGGAAGGAAATGTATTGATTCAAAAGGCATGCAAGGCATTAGAAATGGAGAATACAGTAACTCATCTGCTTGAAGACAACCAGGCAGACACCAGGTGACTACAAGTTCCCAGTGTAACAGCAGCCATGGAAAAGCCCAGCACCATCTGTGGTGCAGAAGGAAAGTGCTCTCTATAGCAAAACAATGACACCTCAGGCTGTGGTCAGGCTGCCATGATGAACATGGTGCACAAACATCACCATCTGTGCCCAAGACCAGTGAACTGTGTTGAAGAAATCTGCTCAGGTGGTAGGGGAAATGAAGAACACTTCCTGCAAGAAAAGCTTAAAATAACCTGGCTTGTTTAGCACAGCCATGAGAAAGTAGAGATGGGAAGGGACTGCTCTTCCTGCACATATTGAAGGAATAATCACCAGGGAGGCAAAAGATATTTCAGCTATTTCTGTTGGCATAAGATCAAACGAACTGTAAGATGGCCAGGAATACACACAGACTGGCTGTTAGAAGAGAGATTTGACCCACTAAAGCAACCCAGTGGTGGAAGAGCTGTGAAAGAACAGCAGTGGGAGCACTGTCCTGCTTTGAGGAGCAGAATTGAACATACGTGAAAGGGGTCTGTAATGTCAATGTTATAAAGCAGGGAGATGGACCCAGAGATTCAAAGGTCCTTTTTCTCCCTACCTTCTTTAAACCTTATTTGCTTGAAGCTATACTTTGCCAGCACTGGTGGCTAAATTACAGTGCTGCCCATGTTGCTACAGTAGGAAGAAATTACATTTTAAATTCACAATGCATGATCCACAAATATTTTAGTAGTGATGACCCTAATTTGACAAAGGAGTCATCAATTTGGTATGCTAAACTTTTAAAAGCCCAGACCCTAATCTCCAGAGGTAGTGAGTGCCTGCATAGCTGTGTGACAGCAGATGCCTTCTGCATCTGGACCTGGGCTTTTTGGAACAGATACATCCCCAGAAAAAAAAACAAAACTCAAATCTGTGACAACCTCTGATGTCACAGATGCACAATAACAGTTTATCTAAAAACAGACAAACTCTGTAAGAGATTGTGGTGTACACTTATGCCAGCAGGTGACAGCCTTGCTTTTTTTTACCACTACTTGTTCTTTACATGCTCGACCAGAAGCTCCACCCTAAGTCCAGTTTATTCCTCTGCTACTCCCAAACGCAAACATCAGGAAAAGACACTTCTGCATGCAAGCAGTTTGCCGGAGATACTAAGCTAAAAGATCCTTCAATTTGTATATTTTCCTTTGATTTTCTAGGCATGGAGCACACACATCAAACAGCCTGTGGTCACGCTGTTTTGGGGCACCCATCTGCCATAAACATGCTGCCAAAACGTCAACACTTCTCCTAAGTGATCTTAATTACATTTTGCAGGCTCTGACTAATTATTTACTCATCCTTCTGCGTGACAAAGAATGTTTTAAGGAATGGTGCAATTGATCTGGCAACCTCTGTATTTAGACACTGGCACTCTTAGAAGATTCATCATCTGGAGCTTGTAGCAGCAGGTGTCCAGAAGGAGAAAAAGATGGAGAAGTAGATTAAGAACTGAACTGATAACCTTATCTTTCGTCTTGGGTTACTCTGGACTCTGGGAAAAGCATGACCTTCCCCAGCAAGCCAAAGAGAAGTAACCCTTTTCTGCATGTATAAACTTCCCATCAGGAATAAAGTGTTTCTGTCATGTAACATTACTGGGAGGGACACACAAATCCTGTAATAAAAAGAGGGAAAAAAATGCTTCCAGTGAGGTCAAGTCAGAGCAGCGCTCTTGTGTTAAGTGCACACACCACTGCATCTGAGTATCATCTATTTAAATGGAGAACTCTAAAGAAAGGATTCTAAAGATAGAACCACGGAATAATTTAGGCTGGAAAATACCCTTAAGATCATTGAAGATACACCTAAGTGCAGAGCAAGGCATAAGAGCACAGAAAAGCTGTAGGACTTTGACATTGGGGTGCAAAAAAGATATGATGATGCCAAAGAGGGCATTGGAGCTGCAAAGACCAGGTCTAGCATGTCAGGTAGTGTTTCACCCACTACTCTTCATCATGCTTTGACAAGGTCTCCACTGACTCTGCCTGTCCAGCTGCAGCACATCCACCTGACAAAGGCCAAAGTGGGACCTGGAATCAGTTGGGCATACCTCCCTCACATAAGTTTTTAGCTGTGACTGGTGGCTTAAGATGATGTCTGCCTTCTGAAGGGAGACAGAGATTATCATGAAATCCTGAAAAGGAGGCTTCTGTGAAGAAAAAGGCCTTAACAGCTTCAGGGGAAAAAAAGAAAAAATCAAACCACTTCAAGATAGCCTACACTGGACATCCCGTAATACAACTTATTTCTAAGAAAATGAACTAAATTAAACAAAATAAAAATAATAATAGTCATAATCATAATAACAGCCACTCTTTATTCTAGTTCTCTAGGACTTCAGGGCTAGAAGAAATTATACAGAAGTTTTCTTTTCGCCTACACACTCCTCACCAGGCAGCACCAGCCAAGCTGCTTGGGATAAAACCACACAGAGCATTTCTCCAAAGTGAGTTGAAGCTTTCAGTCCCACAGCCTCTCCTACCTGCCAATGGCCATCATCATTTGCACATCAGTGATGCTGTCATCATTGGTGAGGTTTCTTATGACGCCATCCATGAGCTCCAGAGGGACAAACTGAACCACGCTGGCCAAAGCATTGGAGGGAGCTTCCTGTTCCTCTGCAAGACAGGGATGAGCCCCAGCAATTAACATGTTAGTTGACAGGAAAACCAGGCACACTAGGGTCATTTCTTGTCCTAAAAACTGAAATAATTTTTGTCCACAAAAATAGAATCACAGAATTGTTTTGGTTGGAAAAGCTTTCTAAGATCTTATCCCAGCACTGCCAAGTCCGCTACTAAACCACATCCCCAAGTGCCACATCCACACATCATGGAGCGGATACTGAGCTGTTGCCAAGGAGCAGTGTAGAGTCCACCATTGGCTGTGCTAGGAGGATAATTCCCCAAATCCCAGTGTAGCACATAATGAAGCTGTATCTTTGCAGATGACTGTTCCCTGAAGTCATATGTAGCCCCAAGGGAGGAAGAGATCACAGGCACGTGTTTGGCCCAGCTCAGGTACCAAATTTCCTCTGCTTGCTCTCTTTTTACTAAATACTGCAAATAACTGCAAAAGGATTCAACTGTAATTTTGCCTGCCTGGAAATGGGCCTCATTCCAATGGATAAGGCTGTCATACTGAAAAACCCATCCTCTGTGGCCTTAGGAGTAGCTAAAGCAGGACCTCACCAGCCTTTCATGGCACTGGTACCTCTAAAAACCTTCTGAAACCCTCCACAATAACCTAAAGGTCCCAGAAGTTGGATAAATATTGTCTGTCTCATGATGCAACCACCCTTCAGATAGTCAGTAGGGCTTCACACCTCTAGGTCAGTGAGAACTGCTTAGCTTTATCCCTAGTCTCTGGCAGGGAGCAGGCTGTGGGGCACCACCAAGCCAGCCCTAAGAGAGTGGCATTTCTAAAAGCTCTCAAGTTTTACCCTAACAAGCTGCAGATAAGATGCTTTCCCTTAAGCCCAGATGATGCTGGGAAGTGCTTAACACAAACTTGTGCTGCAAATGCTTCAATCCTGTTAACAGCTCCTATCTGCAGACTCTCTCTGGTGTAAGGGCAATACTGTTTTCCCTGCTCAGAGCCCTGGTAACTTTTAGAGATGCTTCTCTATTACATTTCATCTGTGCCTGCATTTCTGTAGTGGATGAAAACCCTGCAAGATGTCAAACTAATTGAGTTTGACTTCATCAGAGCCAACATTTACATTCCCAGCCTTCTCCTAATTATTATTTTTAAATTACCTGTTGAAGAAATGATAGTGAACAGTTCTTTCAAAGAGGGCAGGATGGCTGACGTCTGAGTTCTCCAGATCCTCTGCAGCAGACCACTCACTTTGTTCACCTGCTCCAAAAACTCCATGATCTCGTCTTCCCCCTCCGAGATGCACTGGAACTGCCCGATGCAGCGGATCAGCTGCTGACAGAACAAGAGCTGGTGTTTTCCCGTGGGAATGCACTGGGGATGCTGCGTTAAGAGTTTGCTGATCTTCGCACACTGCTTGGGGCTGGGCCTCTCGCAGACTTTCCGGAGCACCTCGATCCTCAGTAAGCTGAAGATGCTGTTTGCTGATGGGCTTTCCAGGACAAACTGCAGTCCTAACTGGATATAATCAAGTACATAATGGCTTCTCTTCCCCAGAGGTCCATAGCCTTCCTGGAGGAGACTCAGCAGGAAGCGGACGTTGAAGAACTCCTCAAATTCCTCTGGGTGATAGTGGCCATAGACCTCCAAAACTTCTTTCCCAATCTCTCTTTTATATTTGGTGTCCCCGGTGAGATAAAGCTTGGTGGACAGCTCCAGCATGGACCAGCACTGCTCGCTGTCCATGGGCTGCTTCGCCGCCTCGATGACGCGTCTCACAAGCCCTTGCTTCACGTTGTTGGGGTAAGAGGACATCACCACAGCTTCCAGTATCTTATCCATCTCTGCTCCCTGCTCCTAAAAGAGAGGGACAGAGTAGCAGGTTAGTTCAAGGAGGATCTGCTGAGGTTGGGGCAAGGGAGGTCAAGAAAACAGAGCTATCTGGAACCACTCTGAAGAGGATAATTCCTGTGGCCTTTTCATGTAGCATTTAGAAAAGTTCCCACTCTGATGATGCTTGACAGAGACTAAAGCCCCCAAACTGAATGAATGCACAAAGATATAGAACTTTTGATTGATCACACATTTGAGCATTTTTGTCTTGCACACAACCAACTACAGATCCACAGAAGGGACAAGTGGGGAATTAAGGGAGCCAAGGTCTTACACTGGTGTCTGCTGGCTCAGGTGTCCTCAAGAGGCAAAGATGGCCCTGATGATTGTCTTCACATTCGGGGAAGGAGAGAAAAGCCCTGAGAAGCAGAGGCGGGATTGCAGCCTCTCTGTGCAATGGTAGAGGTGTTTGTTTAACATTCCCACCGTGCTGCCAGCCACTCCATCCGAGTGGTGCAGTCTTGGCTGCTCCCCAGGGACCTGCTGCATTTGCATGCAGGACCAAAGTGAGCGGGGAGAGAAACTGCAGAGTCAGGCAAAGTTTCCCATTTGTCACAGCCTGAATTCACCAGCAATAAAGCATTAGAGAAGAGTTTTTTAAAAAACCAAGGAATTCTCAAGGAAAAGCTCAGAATAACATTTATAACCAGGTGTTGTGTACACTAATGCACCAAAAAAAAACAAAACAAAACAAAACCAAACCAAACAAAACAAAACAAAAAACCCAAACCAAATCAACAAACAAAAAAGCCCACCACCAACAAAACCCAAACAGTTACAGGTGATAAAATTAGGAAGTCAGGATTTCTTATAATGTATTACAAGGACTAAAAAAGCTCATCCACAGCAGGTCCCCCCAGCACAATGCACTGCACAAATACACTTTTGGAGAAGATCCTTCCAGCCTATAGCCTAAAATGAGCCACACTCATGTATCTGACCAGAATAATAATCCCCTCCTTTCTGTTCCTCAGCTCCCCAGTGTGTGAAATGAGAACAACACGCACCAGTTCCTAGTGGAGTTGGTTGAAAGACCCTTCATTAGCACATGTGAAACGTTTGAAGTTTGTCAAGTGGACAGGGTGATGAAGAATAAAAATGCAGATGACATATACCCCAAGTATGGTTTTCATGGATGACATCCAGAAGAGACCTCAGCAGATGTCATCCAAGGACCATGCCATCCCTGGAGTAAACCTGTATCTGAGCCAGAGCGTATCTTCTCGCCTGGTAGACAGCTGCTTGAGGGTGGAGAAGTAAAACCATGCTAGACACAAACATCAAGATCTGACTCACAGCTGCTTGGCTGGGAAGCCTTCCCACCTCACCAAACATCATCTCTTCCCATCATTGCTTCTCCACAATCTCACAGGATGAAAAAAAACCTCCATTATTGATAAATATATATACATATACATATATATATATAGCCACCTCCAACGCAGTGATGACCGCAGGCTCCATTGCAATGCCTCTCCAAGAACCACCTTGCCCTTTCTGGTCCCTGCCTGCTGACTCATGCATTCCTCTGCTCATGTGCTGGATTTATTTTTCCACATCAGGCATTACTGCTGCCTTCCCCGCAACAAGCTATGGCAGAGCTAATGCTCTCCATCACACTGTTTTCCCAGGACAGAATATATAAGCAGGATTCCCAAGGGACCAGTCTGCATTAAACCAGTGGCAAACAAGGACAAGATAAAAGGAGAAGACAAAATCCCACAGATAATGTCTTTTTGCCTCAAATAGGAAGTACCACAGTGTCAGCAAAGGCTAGAAGTCAACCTGGAGGGCAGATGGGGCTTGCAGACAGTCCAAAATCAGGAGGAGCATTTGTCCTTGCTGTAGCTCAGTGGTCACTTTGGCCAGACAAAAACTGGCACGCAGCTGCAGTCAGGCTGGTACCCCTTTCATCTCCCTTCTGCAGGTTCCCAGCCTGAGCTCAGACACCCTGGTCATCTGGCACAGAGATAAGGGGCCAGGAGGAGATAGGAGGATCTACAGTCCTCATTGGTTATGTCTCACTCTTAATTCCCTGGAGCAATCCATGCTGAGCCTGGCACAGTCACACAGGCAGGATGGTTAAGCAATGGCTACAGCTCTTTGAGACCTAACCCCATAAATCAGCACAGTCCCCTGGTGTACGTGGTGTTGGGTGCTCACACTGCTCCTCTCAGATGTGATGGCTCCCCACCACTGTCCCCACTATGACTTTGCTTTTAGCTACTTTAGCATTGCCAAACTTCACCCAAATTTTCGATGCAAAGAGTCTAATTTCATCTGAATTTTGAGATAAACTTGCATCTCCTAAAAGGGCTTGGTTCTTCCTCAGGCTGATCACAGAAAGCGACAGGAGGATGGGCTTCCTCAGTGTTGCTGCCTGGAGTGCAACTGGGTCACCTCTGACACTGTGTAGTAGGACAAGGCTGAAACAAACTTCCATCACAGTCAACAGGTGAACAAGTCCCAAAGGACCATCTTCCTCAGCAGGAAACATCATAATGACTTATATGGACATTAAGACCTTGGAGGCACACAGGGAGAACCACCTGAGTTAACTGTGGCGAAGGGTCCATGCTCTCCTCACCAGTGAAGGGTTTTACAGGGCTTTACCTGTGCTCTGGATAATACAGTCCCACCTGCATCTCTCCAGCCACCCTGGTGTCAGTGAGATGGGACAAACAAGCCCATGGTTCTGCTGTGTATCAGGCTAGACCAAACTGCTTCCTGGGTGTGGGCCAGACAAGGCCAGGATGGAGGATGCTAGCCAGGCCATATCTTACAAACTTAGAACTACATTAAAGCAACATTTAACTGGCTTTGTAGCATGCAGTAATAAATATTATAGTCTTAAAACTACACTAAAAAAGCATTCTACACGAAAAGTTTATTCACATGTCAAAGGCTAGGAATTAAGATGGCTAATTCAAGACAAGCAAGCACAGCTCCAGATGCTTTCAGAGCAATATTAGTTTAAGCATCTAATATGAACGTTTTTTCCCCCCAAGACCTCCCTGGAAAGTGAATCAGGGTTTGCAGCAAAGGAGTAAAGTGATTTGAAGTGTTGTCTGTAAGATCACTATCTCACTTGTTGTAGAAATTGAAAGTGTGTCATAAATAATCCAGGGAACTGCAGGAGATGGAAGGATGGTTCATTGTCGGGCAGCTGAATGCTGCCTTGGAGATCTGGTCCCTGGTTCTCCTCTGTTTAACACTGAAATAAAGAGACTAAATATTCATACAATCAGGCTTCTATAATGAGTGTTCCTGAAGTAGAACGACCTTTCTGCACTTCTTCCTCACCAGCACTAACAGCACACTGAGGAGCTGGGAGGATTGGCTCATCCCTGCTTGTGAACAGAACTGAATTCCTGGAGCACACAAGGATGAAGTGGAAGGTCAAAGAGTTAATTATTAAACTGAAGAGTCACATTGAGGTTCCCATCTGTTTTGTAGCTCACAAAAAACAGAGAGTACACAATATCAGCTTTGCAGGGGAAAAGAAAAAAAATCCCATGAAACGGCAAAACTGTTCTGCTACCCCAGTGAATGACTGGCAGAAACAACAGGCAAAATCACAGAATGAGGAGAAAAAGAACTTTGGGAAGTCTCTCACCCAAACCCTGCCCACAGCTGAAATCAACTCCAGCTGCTCAGGACTTTATCCATTAAGGTCTAGAAAACATTCTAGGATGGAAATCATACAACAACTCTGGGCAACCTGGTCCTGTTCTAATCAGCTCATAGTGGGAAGGTTTTCCCTATTTGCAGCTGGAAGCTCTTGTTTCAATTGATGTCTTTTTTTTTCTCATTCGCCTGCCTTGTACTCCTGTAAAAAGCCTGGATTCATCTCCTGAATAACCTCCTTGTAGGCACTGGGGAGCTGCTATCAATCAGTCCCCAGCCTTCAACAGTTCAAGGGGTTAGTCCATCCCAAGCATCCATCCCAAAATACTTTGCATTTGTCCTTGTTGAATTCCATGAGGTTCATGTCAGCCACAACAAGTCCTGGCCCTCCCATACGACAGCCCTGCCCTGAGCATATTGACTATTCTTCAACTTTGGCCTCACTCACAAATTTGCTAAAATTAATTTCATCTCCTCCTCCACATCATAAATAAAAATATTAAAAAGGAAAGGTCCTAGGATAGTTCCAGCATTCTTACTACCTGGTTAGCCATCCACACGTGTCTTTGATACAAGGATGGTGCTGGGCATCATCTCAAAAGCCTTACTGACATCAAAAATGCTTGCTGACCACAGGATGAGTCTCTGCAAGGACATCCAAGCATGCTCTAGAAACCAGAGAGGGAAAAGGAATTTAAGCAAAAAGCAGCATTGGCCAGCTTAGCATCACTCTCCAAACTGAGTAAACTGAAAAAAAAAAAAAAAAAAAAAAAAAAAAAAAAAAAAAAAAAAAAAAAAAAAAAAAAAAAAAAAAACAAAAACAAAAAAACCCCACCAAACCCTAACCTCAGGATAAAAAAATCTCTTTTGACTTTGTTTGGGTCTAGTCTTCATACTCTGTACTGTTTCAAGCTGTACTTATAGTTCTCTTCTACCTATTCTTTTTCTTTAATTAGGATTCATTTCAATTGAAATCTATCCAGTTACTTCTAAATCAATTCATTCCTTTATCCCTGACAGCAGCAAATTTCCAGTAAAGTCTCCTTAGTACTTTTTGCAGAATGTAGCACCAGATCCCACACTCTAGGTCTTAACAAAGCTCTGAAAACACAGATACAAAATGCACCCTACCTTTAGGGAACTTTAGTAATAAATTCAGCACATTGCCTACAATGGCATCATAGAGACTTTGATAAATACCACTAAAGAAGGACCACCATCCAAACGTAGAGTGATACATTAAATGGTTTGCTTCTGACTTACAAAGAAGAAAAATATCTACTTCCCTGAACTCCTTGGAGGTCTGGAAGTACAGAAATGAGATTCACCTTTTATTGTCCTTAACTCCTGCCAAAATGGTTTCTTTTATGTCAGCCAAGACATTACTGCTATTCCTGCTGCATCCTCCAGGCAGCCAGGCAATTATGGCTCAATCCTGCAGCATGCTGAGCTGCTGCAGGATAAAAGGGAGCTCACATAGCACCTTGCTGGAGCACAAAAAATAATCTGTTCTCTAAAATTTCTACAAAATTTGTCATGACTTGGTATGCAACTTCTTACAAGGACCAGCCCTGTTGTCACTTCTCTGGGTCTGTTTTCCAGAAATATCAAAGTAATTGTGTTCCACTGACTTTTTTTTTCTGCAGAAAACAAATGTCCAATGAATTCATAGGCAAAGAGAATTTTTTTTTTGATTCAAAGTACATCTCTGTTCATCCAGCTAAGACAGGGAAACCCAGACCGCACATCATTACCACATCTAATAGATACTCATGTTGTTGTAGCAGTATGAAAACTGAGGAACATCTAGGCCATAGAATAGTAGAATGGTTGGAAGGGACATTAAAAACTATCTAGATCAAAGCATTTGCTCAAGGAGATGGAATAGGTTCTGACAGAGCCAGCAGCCAAACCTCTCCAGACCTGCAAATACATTAATGGTGATGCTCTACTGTGCTTTGCTTTCAGCTGCTGTCTGAGTTGAACCCTATAAAGTGCCGTGGCAGAGCAGAGCACGAGGTTAATTTTTATGACATAGAAGCAGAAAATCAGAGCTAATAACTGCAGAAAAATCCCTTTAAAAAGCCCTTTAGAAAGAGAAGTGAGACTCTATCTGTTTGCAGTGATAAGAGGGAAAAACTGTCAGCACAGAAGGCTAGCTGAATCTTTTGCATATAATTATAATCTGCCTTTCTAAATTCACTTTCTCTTCCCAAGGAGATCACATATTCCTTGCTTCCTGTCCCAGACTGTTTTCCAGTGGCAGATTGCACTTGTTTTGTGTGTCTCCTACTCACTAGAGTTAATTACTTTTGGTTGCCGAGGCTCTTCATGCTTTTTTATCCTCGGAATCAGAACTGCCCTTTAGTGGCAGCACTGATGGAGATTGCCTTTCACCACAGGCAGCAGATTTGGAGCAGGACATTGCCCTGCACCACAGGCAGTAGCAAATTCGGAGCAGGAGGTTGTCCCTACGCTCTGCAGGACAGTAGCTTTCAGTTTTCTCCAGAAAGCTCAGTAGCTTTCTGTTCTCTCCAGAGAGTGAAGGTTTATTTAAGGCATTGTCACCTAACTGGACTGCTGGTATTTTGCATGACTTTGCTGTACATCAGGAGATCCACCTTGGGAACAATGAGTTCCTCTCTTGTGGCCACACTATTTCAGAAGTCTCAAAAAAGTAACCAACCAGAAGATACCTATTTGCAATCAGCCTAAGTTTATAATATAGTAGTCCGTACCTTCTTTAAAAATTGTTGATACTACCTTCTTTAAAAATTGTTGATACTTTAGATCCACAGACCACTGTGGACCCTTTTCCTTGTTTCTGCAGTACCACGTATTTAGTTGTTCTTTTTTTCCTCTAAAACATCATAAATATGTTTGACCACATCATAAATTCTATCAGCCCTCTCCGAGTGACAACTGCTGCTGGCTGGGCAGGCTGCCCTACCTCAACCCATCTACCTTACCTACCTTACCCTGCTCTCTTATTTCTCCAGTGCTTCTTCTTTCATCCCTTTGGTGCACACAGAGCCCTGAGTTTTTTTCTCTTGCTCTGTTTTTTGCTGTTAGGGACTCAGTCAAAATTTTGAAAAAGGGTTTTGGCTGGATGTCAAAGCAATAGGTGCACTACCAAATAAAGCCTAAGGTTCTAGCATTTCATCCTCTCTTTCTCCAGATTCCTGCCAGCTCCATTCCTCCCCTTCGGTCAACAGCCACATACACACATCTCCAGTACCTACTAGTATCCTTTTCTAATAAAACATCTCAAAACCATCACTAGCATATTATCGACTATCCTGGTACAGATATAGAAAGCAAGACACAAGGAATTAACTTCCTCTCTCCCTGGAAAACCAGCAGAGAGAAAGCAAGGCTTGCTCTAACCACTAGACCAGAAGTGACAAATCACGGGCTCTGTGGCTGAGCCTAGCACCAACTCCAGGCAAAAATAACCCATCCCAGCTGCTTTTGATTTCTCTGAATTTATTTGGCATTGGATACCCAAAAGCTCTGTCCTGCCTGCAACAGGTAAGTTTTTCTCAGTTTTCCTCCTCACATCCTCCAGTTGAAGATATCTTCCTTTACCTTCCCCAAAAGACTTTTGCTTTCCTGCTTAACTAGAGCTCTCAGCCTGGGCTGTGACACCCTACTTCCATAAGGTTTTATACTGGGAGTGCCCAGATTCTGCACTGACCTTCAGGCCAATGTGCTTTCTATCACTGTCCCTGGAGACTGCAAAAACATCTACTCCGGAAAGCTGGTTGTTTTCCTGAAGGTATTTATAGCATTAAAATCACTCTTCTTTCTTCAGGTTTCTGTCTGCTTTTGTCTCAGTATAGAAATTAAAACCCTGGATAAAACCCAAGGAAAAACCACGTCCTGTTCACCAAAGCATACCAGACTGAGGGTGGATACTGCCAACACTGCCTGGGATTCATCAGACATTGCTTTTCTGTTTGGAGACACAGATCTCCAATTTTTGGTGGTGCCTTCAGGAAAGGAAAAAGAGGGTATGATGCCTATTTGAGACCTCAGTTTCCCTCCAGCCTCCAATATATTTGGCTTTGCATCAGACAACTCAGAAAGCAGAAATGCAAAGTGAGACCATGGCAAGCTTTCTGGACTCCATCACAAAGATGACCAAAGCATTTTGAGACCCCTCCTCAGGTGAAAGCTCAGTTGCATCCTTTCACTCTAGGTGGGGCATGCTGTTGAAATTTCCCTGCCACCAGATGCAGAAGGGCATAGCTGAGCTCCCAAAGTGCTGTAAAAACCTCATAGTAGTGCAAACATTCCAACATCTGCTTTTATTCTTCAGTAACACCTGCAAAGTCCAAGCTGGCGCAGATCTAACCTGAAATTGTGTTGGATCTCAGCTAATCTGAATTTGACCCTTACTTTTAGAGTCTTTGGCTCCCTGTGGGATGGGAACATCCCTAGGTGTCTCTCCCCAGGTCAGCTTCCCTGGGGAAAACCTGAATATGTCTTGGCCAGTTTGCTACAAAAAACCTGTAAACAGGTTTGCAAAGTCCTGCAGGCACTGGGGGAATGCACGCACCCCCACTTTCCAAAGTTGTTCCTGCATTTCTCCCTCCAAGCATTCACCTACAGCCTGATTCCCAATAAGCCAAATGCTCAAGCACCCCTCCTCCACCATTCCCTTCTGCACCCTGACCACAGAGCATCCCTCTGTCCAAGCATCTCTCTGGGAATCCCAAAACCTCGGCCTTTCTCTCAAACTCCTCCCTACAAGCATCACTCTCTTGAGCATCCTTCCTGCATCTCAGCCTTTTGAGTAGTTCTCACTCCAACCATCTCTCCTGCATACCTCCCTCCAAGCCCTCTGCTACATTCCAATCCCAGAGCATCCCTCTGAGTACCCTTCCCAAGCACCTCTACCCTTATTTTGAGTGTCCCTCCCTCAGAACATCCCAGTTCCTGAGAATGCCAACTCTATACTGACCCTCAAGCAGTCCTTACTTCCAGCTCCTTCCTGCATCCTGACCTCTGAAAAACCTTCTGTAACCCGACTGCCAAGCATTCTTGCCTTTGAGCATCCCTCCTGCAACACTTTCCACCAGCACTCCTCCTGCACCACTTCACTTGAGTAGCCTACCTGCATCCCTCATTCCATGCATCCCTCCAGTATCCCTCACTCCAAGCATCCCTCCAGCATCCCAACCCCCCAAGCATCCCTTTCCCTGACTACCCCTCCTGCATCTCTTCCCCTGAGCATCCTTCCCATATGCTTCTCACTGAGTATTCCTCCTGAATCCCTCACCCAGGGCATTCATCACGCCAAGCACTCTTCCTGTACCTCTTACCCCGAGCACTTCTGCATCCCTCACCCTAAGTATCCCTCCAGGACTCCTTTTCCCGACTATTCCTTCTGCACCCTGAGCCCCCCTCCTACACCCTTCACCCCGAGTATTCCTCTTGAACCCCTCACTGCAAGCATACCTCCCGTACCTCTCACCGGAGTATCCTTCCTGCATCCCTCACCCTGAGCGTTCCTCCTGCATCCCTCACCCTGAGAGTTCCTCCTGCATCTCTCACGCCGAGCATCCCTCCTGCATCGCTTACGCACCTCTTTCCCCGACTACTCCTCCTGCATCCCTTCCCCTGAGCATCTCTCCTACATCCCGAGACCAGACCTCCGCTACTGCATCACTTCCACAGCGTTCGACCCTCCACTCCCTGCCATCACCCCAACCCCTGACCGCCCCGTTCCTGTACCCCTTTCCCTTCCGCCCGCCCCGCGTTACCTCCGGCCGGGGCCGGGATGCGGCGTTGCCGGCTGCGAGCCGCAGTCCCGGGGCAGCGCTGGGCAGGGCCGAGGGCGGCGGCGAAACTACATCTCCCAGCGGGCCGGGCCGAGCCGTGCCGGGCCGTGCCGGGAGCGCCGCGCCCCCCGCTTCCTCCGCCTCCCTCCGCCTCCCGGCCAGCGGCAAAGCTCGGCGGCTGGAGGGGGCGCAGGTGGGTCCCCGGTGGGGCTGGGGGGCGTAGGGAGGGCCGGGGGCACCCCCAGCGGAATTCCCCGAGGGGGAGTTAGCGGGGGAAACTGAGGCACGGGGAGGAAGCGGGGACCGGCGGCCGGGAGCCGCGCAGCAGGTCCGCTGTGGGATGCGGGAAGGACGGGTGAGCCCCTTCTGAAGGGGAATTTGGGGTTATTTCTATAGCATTTTAAGCTAATTTAGTAGTGTTAGCGCCTGGCTATATAGGGAGGAGCCGTACCTACGGTTGTCCGTAACAGGGTCGGGTTCAGCGTCACTCTGCAAACTTTGCACATTCGCCTGCCCCCTTCCAATGAAACATCTCCGAAATTTGGGTCTTCACAGCGAATCCAAGCCCTGTATGCCCACACCTGGGACATGCAGCCAGCTGGGTCCAGCCCGGCGATGGGTGTGATATATGCCCTCCAGAGGGTCTAATTCTGAGTGGTGCCTACCCTGTTAGCGTGATTCCTCAGTGGGTTTTGCTGGGGTGCAGCAGCATCCGCGCCGGGAATTAGCCGCCCTCTAATTGCAGGGATGCTCTGAAAGCAATGGTGTCAGTCAGTGGGAGATGAGGTGGAAACTGGATTATTGAACCACCCCGTGTGTCTATCAAGCCGGTGGTGGGCTACCACGTGTGCTGTGAAGTTGTTCAGGGACCAAATAAAGTGGTCCATGAAGGAAATAAAGAGTATTTGGAAGATACTCCAGGCATACCAAGTGATACTTAAATGAGTGCTGGGGCAGGACGTTGAAAGTCAGTGAAAACTTCTGCCAGAACTGGCATTAAATGGGTATATTGGACTGTACAAAGGGTTCCATCAGCTTGGAAGGAAAAGTGATGCTCCCATTGCCCTGAGACCCCAAGCAGGCTCCTTTCTGGCAGGCAGTGGCAGTGCCCTCCTGACCATCTGCACTGCCCGCCCAGCAGCCCCTGAGCCTACGAGTGTTGAAGGTCACACCAGGAGAGCGCTGAGCACTGCAGCACTTTGGCTTTTATTCTCCAGACCTGGCTGCAGCCGCATCCCTGTGGCTCTGCACTCCCTCTCCCCCTCCATCTTGTTGTCGTCAGCCGTTCTCCTTCAGCAGCACTTAACCTTCTTTTCGTTCTCCTGCTTCCTGCTGTGTGCTGCTGCTTTTGTTCCTTCACTCTCAGGAGGAACCTGACCTTTCCTTTATATCGCTCCTTGCTTTTACTAATTGGGCACCAGCTCTATTTCCCTACCTCTGCCTCCCTACCCCTTCTCTTTATGGATAAATCCAGCAGCTGCAGAGAGCCTAAGCGAAGCCTTCTGCATTCAGCTGCATCCCTAAGAAAGCAGCCCGGGAGATGCTCAAGGGCATGGAGGTGCAGGTTTGGAATGGGATGGACACACACCATCGTACCCACAGCAAACCAGTGCTGCTCCGAAACTCCCGTTCACGCTTTCCCATCCCTCATGCGGTTCACTGACAGAATAGCGTTTCCATGCATAACAAAGGATTGTCAGAAAATTAAATATAAATGAAATATAAATAACTGGTAGATAAGCAGCTGCGCCCCGAAGGTGGGTAGTCAATATGTCTGGCTCCCAGCACTGCAGCCGCCGGCAGTTCCATAGCAGTAAGAGAAAGGAAGGGTGACCCGTCGTTTCCTGCCTCTCGCCTGCTGGGAATTTGAGTCTCTTCCCGGAGCTCGTCACCAGGTTCCCCGTGCCAGCCTCGGGGTGAGCGGCCTTTCCCCAAACGCCTGCTGGAAATTTCCAGAGGCACCACAGCAGTCCCGAAACAAAAAGCTGCTGTGCCTCCCCGCAGACGCTTCATTTTGGGATCTATTGCTCCTGGCAGGCACGCCATGCTCTGCTTCACCGACTGAATTTAAGGCTCTTATGTGCTGCTCAGTTGGAGGGGCTCATATTAAGTAAGTGTCCAAAATCAGGTGGGTCTGTTCTGCAGCGATGGGAAAACATGGGATTTCTTCTCTAAGATTGCCATAAATAAGCATATAGAGTGCAGAGAATTGTGAATTGAGAATGCTTAATCTTCTGTATTAAAGGATAAGCTAAGTAACTGTGCATCAGGGATATATGAAGGGAGGGGAGAGTCTGTCCTTGCAAAGGATTTTGTCCAAAATTCTTCCTAAAACTCAGCCCTCATTGGTGCCTACTGTCAGCTGTAAGTTGGGCAAGTGGTCAGTTGAGGTGTGGTTTGTTTGGGTTTTTTAAACCCTTAAATATTACTTTTTGTTGTTTCTGCCTTCCCCCTTTAGTTAGAGATTTTTTTTTAATCTTATCTTTCATGAGGTGACTTATAGGCTTCAAACTGCCTTGTTTGCAGCCCCCATAACACAGAAAGGCACAAGCTTGTAGGGTTTGGATTTCCTCCACGAGGTTGTTCCCTTGAGAAGGTGCAAGGCACAGAACTGTTCTGCAGGTTGAGCTACAGCAAGTACCATGGGCTTGGCCGTGTCCTGGTCTGGAGTTCCCAGCTTTATGAGGGTTGATTTGTTTGTTTCCTCAGGGCTCAGGTGTTCTGTAGAAACTGGAATTTTTACCTCAAACCAAAACGTGTATTTCAGTGAGACACGGTAGAGCAAAGTGATACATGCCAGGTGTGGGCAAAACCCAAAGCAGAACGAGCTTCACACAGGAAGGAGCATCTTTGCCTGATTATGTGTTCACAGTTAATATGATCTAATGGAGCAGACTGGAGCTCCATCCTGCAACAACCATCTTTTGCTGAATCCAATTTAAAGCCTCTAGCAGCCATACAGGTGCCCAGCTATTTCTTTTTTCATACTTCCTTTTGAGCTGAAATCAATCCCGCCCCTCCAGAGGGAGAATTACTTCCTATAAAGCACTACCTGATCTGTCTCTTGTAACATTTGTCTACTTGATGTGGCTTTCACCAGCTCTCTTGGGCAATACTCAAAAAGCTAGAGAGGTTTTTAGTCTGGCTGCTCTTCCTGATGCTTAGCAGAAATGGTCCCTGGCTTGCTTTAATTCTGTTGCCACTTAGGCATCATTCATTGCATCAGCCTAAATAATTAATTACTTCTTTTTTTAAATTTTTCTTTCCTTTTCCTTCTGTGCGTCTTTTGCGGTTCATTCTTAGTCCTCAACTATTTCTTACAGCAGCTGCACATACTTCACTGTCTTAAATACAGATCTTCCAAGTTTTGGTTGTGGAGGGATATTTCACAGGTGAGCTATTCAAGTCTGCATGATAAAATTAATCAGCCATGCAATACTTTAGACATAAGATTAGGAGGCACTGGTACAAGCTACATAGAGAATCTGTGGCTGCCCTGTCCCTGGCAGTGTTCAAGGCCGGGTTGGATAAGACTTTGAGCAGCCTTGTCTGGTGAAAGGTGTCCCTGCCCACAAGGCGTGGCTTGGAACAAGATAATCTTTAGGGTCCCTTCCAACCCAAGCCGTTCTATAATTGTGTGATTCCATGAAATTAAAATCATTAAAAACAATGACTTTGTAAATGGCCATGTAATGCTACATCTTGCAGTAAAAACTCTATTTCTGTAACGGCATATGTTAACTCATATTTCAGGGGTTGCTACAATTTTAATGCTTTTACTACTGTGTGTAAGGGCTTCAGAGGCCCTAAGCAGCCTGTGAGGTGGACTTTGGAAACCTTAACAACTCAACATGATCCTCTTCAACCAAACTACAGATCGCTCTTGCTTTGCTGTTCTGTGTTTAATTAATCTCATTAACTAAATCCCCTGGATGACACTAGGATCAGCTGGCTATCTGCATCTTGGGCATTGCCTCTGAAATCCGGAAGGATTGATTCATTTTCCTTCCCTGACATTTTTAAAGAGAAATGTGTGTTGGCAATCAATTTATTTTCCTAATGAAAATCCTGTTTGTCTTTATAGATGTATATATAGAGAGAGCCATAGCTATCTTTTGACAACCATAGTGTAACTTTAGACTTTCTAATTAACTGCATTCTTATTGCTAAAAAGGATAGGCCACATCTGTATGCATTTTTCAGTGATTAAAAACATAGTAATATTTGTGCCATTTGTTTATATTTTACTTATTTTGGAAAATCATGACTGATGGGGTTTTTTTGTTGTTTTGATGATTACTGTACATTTGTGGGGTTTTGCCAAGTTGGGTGAAACAGACACTCAGTTAAATTATGTACACAGAATTTTATTTATTAGCTAATTAAAGTGCTTTTAAATGTAATGAATACAGGAGAGGAGAAGTAAGCTTATCCAAAGCTGTTGTACATTCAAAATGATTATGAAACACAGTGGTATGATAATGATGGTTCTAAATACGTGAAGCTATTGTTCAGTGAAAACAGCTTTTGTCATTTTGCATACTTGCATACCTCCTGCTGTGTCAACCTCCATCATTCTCCCAGCTTTGAACCAGTTATTTGCTGAACTAAACTCATGGGGTAGAGGGTTATTACAGAAATGTTCTCTATGCAGCTGTTGAGGATGCTCCTAGGAGTAAAACCTAAGTTAATATTTACAAGCTGTGGTCAGTTGAAATGCTTAAGATGCTCAGACAACAGCTTTGGTTCAGGAGTTTGACTTTTTCATAAAGCTGACAATTGCACTGCTGTTTTCTCTCAATTTACATCATGTGATACGATCATGACTTTAAATCAAATGTAGATTTTCCTCCGCTCCATGATATTAAAAGATGTATTTAAATACAGGTTGCTCTTAGAAGCATAAAATAAATCTTGTGTTCTTCAGCCAAATTTGCATCTTCAGCTGTCAAATTAGATCTCTAGCTGACCTAATTTTAGTGAATTTTAAATGCTACTGGGGGAGGACAAAAGACTTTACTGTAATTCTCTGCTTCCAAGAACCATAACCCATATTGTACTTCTCCTTGGTGACTGCAGGTTGTAGAATCATACAATCATAGAATGGTTGAGGTTGCAAGGAACCTTAAAGATCATCAAGTTCCAACCCACCCCTGCCTCCATGGGTATGGACACCTTCCACTAGACCAGTAGCCTCCCATGTCCAAGATCAAATGTTCTTGGTACCTCCTCTTTGTAGAAATATGACCAAGAAGAAGTGATTTTCATGCTGCATTCTTGGACATCCTTTATATTGCATTAGCAAAGCACGCAGGCTTGAAAAACCATGCTGTGGGCTGCAGATGGTGGTTGAATGATTAAAGAGACAAAACTTACGACCCAATTCATTTCAATTTTTACAGGTTTATGAAAAACAGTTTTTCATAAACAAGTTCTTAGGGAAAAAGCAGCAAAGACTAACTTTCTCCAGCTAATGTCAAGTATGTTGGTTGGTCAATGCACTAAGTCCAGGTTGATGATAAATCCAGTAGATATTTGTGCTCAGGTTTTTGGGTCTTCTGAGGTTCCCAGACTATCAGATTCATCTTCACACTATGAGGATATAAACCTCTAAGAAATGGGATGAGTTAGGCAAAAGAAGACAATTAGGAAAGACAGCTGAGGAATAGTTATCCTCCAGCCTTATCCATGGGCAAGATGTTTGCGTTGTTAAATGTTTAAAATTCAGCATTTTGCAGGTTCAAATGGGCAGGTTCAAAATCAGAGCAGGCTGGTGTTCTGGGAGAGAAAAATCCAGTCTGTGTGGGTCTTCACAATGCAGAATAGCCGTAAGCAGAATGGGCTGTCCTGGCCATGTGTCTGAGCAACACCCAGAGGTGGGAGAGGAGCAGAACCCACACTCTGGGCTGAGAGAGACTGCCAATCTCTGTGCTACTCTTCCAGCTCCAGAGCTAAGGTTTGGTTACATTTCTGATGCTGTTGCTGCCAGCATAGACAGAGTCTTCAGCTCCAGAGAGCTCATGTTACTGCCATATTTTGTTGGCAACCTCCCTTTTGGACTGCTGATAAGAAAACAGTTACGGGTGATTTAAATGTTATCTGTTCAGGTTGGACCTAGTTGTCTGCCTCTCATTCAGGCTATCAGCGAGGTGCTGGATCAGACTAACCCTAGAATGGATGATGAGTTTGAAATTAAGACCTATGTCTTTGGGCTTCATGGTGGTATTTGGGTTGTGACTCTTGACCAGGAGCTCTGCCAAGTGAAGCCTTGACACAGATACCTCAAGGGAAACATCTTGCTCTGTGTCTGGCTAATGCTGGCAGAAAGTATGAGGAAAAAACTCTGATGGGTGTAGATAAGCAGGCTTGGACTCAAAAATCTGAAAGCTTCACCTATGAAGGAAGAACAGGTTGTTTAGTCTACAGCAGCTTGAAGGGCAACAGAGGTAGAAAGCAATGAACATGGCTTTTGGAGTCTCTATCACTCCTGCTTCTGCAAGCTGTGTTATTTGTAGAGAGGTATGGGGAAGCTTCTGTTTGATGAAATGTGAAAAAAAGTTGAGTCCATTTTAGGCTGCTTTTGTGAATGCCTGATTATTGTTCTTGTAGCAATGCTTTTGCAGACATTTTGCAAGCCCTTGGAGGAAAGAATCCATGGCAGCCACTCGTGCTACAGAATTAGATCAGTTGAAGCCTCCACATGATCAGGTTTAAACAGCTCTTGACTCTAAATTGGGTTGAAGTCTTCAAGAGTGGGAAGTACGCTGAGACTACAGTGTCAAGGGGAGTTTAGCACTGGAACAGATAGTTTTTTTCTGGAGTATATTTGGCTGAGGTTAGTCACAAGGATGGTCTGTGGCCATCGATGCATGTGTTGTTGTGTTGGCCTACACATGCATCTTTACTTGCCAGTTTTGCTGGATGCATGGGACTAAGGGATATACAGGGAAAGCACTGTAGATTTAGAGATTCTGCATCATTCCATGATTATGTAGTGGGATATAGGCTGTGTGCCAAGGGCTGAAGAGCAAAGTGGAATGTTAGTCTTAATAAGTTAAAAGACAGGCTCTCCTTTGACCTGTTAATTAACTACCTTAGGTTGGGCCAGCTTTTCTTAGCAAAATGTGCTGCTGTCTATAGATGTATTTGTTTTAGAATGTCACTAGCACTATTATCTGGGTTTTAGCAGTCATAAAAGAATTTATATTCCAGCACAGATGACCTTCTCCCTATCTGCATTTTGCTGTGACTCCAGAGCTGATAATAGTAGGTAGTGTCTATGATTATTGCATTACTAGTTAGGAAAATGCCTGCACTTAAATTCAATTTTGAGGAAGCTGTTTGGCAGCTTTCTGTTGAATGGCTGTAGTTTCTACAGCAAGAGCTACCTCCTGCCTCTGTAAGCAAACACTGGTGGGTTTCCTGCTGAACTGTTGATTGATTTAGATTCAGCAAACAAGGAAAAACAGATTTGCAGGTCCTCACGTAGCAGGACTGGTGGCCCACCTGCATAAGACAGCTGAGCTGAACTGCAGCGGACAGAGCTGCACAGCTCCTTTCTTTTCCCTTGGCCCAGCCCTGGCACAGGTCCAGTTCCAACATACAGCAAAGCATGCTGAACAGAAAATGTTGGGTTTTCTCCCTAAACTGGCTCACTGTGGGATCAGATGAGTGCCAGAGGTGGCATAAGGGAGGAGCATGGTATGGTAGAGGGCAAGGGGAGGTCATGCATGCCCCTTCCTAAGGCTTAACTGCACCTTTAAATCGCATCCTTAGTTAATGTCAGCTGATGGCAGAGGCTCTGCATGGAAAAGATGTGAACTAGAATATGGCCCCAAATAATTAGAAAATGTTTTCTAGGGTAAAGCACATTGAAAGGAGAAAGTCTGGTCGTTTCTTTTAATGAAAGGAACCACAGATTGTTGTGTGCTTACGGCAGCAACTGCTGTCTGGCTCCCTGCTATGCTGACTGCACTCAGACATACGTCAGGGGATTGTGCTGAACTGCTTTGTTACTTTAATTGTATCTTCAAACACTATGGAAGATTTTGGGTCATGTCCAGTTCTTGTCCTGTCCTTCTTTGCCCCCTCTAAATTCTCTGTTTGTGAGGGAAATGAGATCATACAAGCCCAGAACACTACTTGGAAGTCAGCTGTCATTGTAGATATTGGTGGGAGAGATTCACTTTTAGCATAATGGTAAAGTTTGGTAAGAATCATGATTTCTGGCACTAAACTGAATTAAACAAAGTCCTGTTCAAGTCTGTTAGGAGAAAAGAACATCCTTATGCCTGTTCTCAAGATATAACCTCAAAAAATAATTCCTCACTTCTAATTTCTATGGTGAATTTTTGCCACATGGTTACCCTTACATATTTAGGATTATTTTTCTCTGTAGTTTAACCTTTCAAAAAGATTAATGCATCTAAATGTGTGGTGTTGGATTTTTTTTTTTTTTTTTTTAGAATTAGAATTAGTCCCAGCACCGTGACTTTTCCATCATGTCAGAACCTATCACACTCAATGTTGGAGGAAAGCTCTATACAACCTCTCTGTCCACTCTGACTAGCTTTCCAGACTCCATGCTGGGGGCCATGTTTAGTGGGAAGATCCCAACCAAGAAGGACAGCCAAGGTAACTGCTTTATTGACAGAGATGGCAAAATCTTCCGCTATATCCTGAATTTCTTACGAACTTCTCACTTGGACCTCCCCGAAGATTTTCAGGAAATGGGCTTACTGCGGCGAGAAGTAGATTTTTATCAAATTCAGCCTCTGATTGAGGCCTTGCAGGAAAAGGAGATAGAGCTTTCTAAAGCAGAGAAAAATGCCATGCTCAACATCACCCTCGATCAGAAGACCCAGACTGTTCACTTCACTGTCCGAGAAGCACCCCAGATTTACAGCCTGTCTTCCTCCAACATGGAAGTGTTCAGTGCTCATATCTTCTCCACATCATGCCTCTTCCTGAAGCTTCTTGGTTCCAAACTGTACTACTGTTTCAACGGAAACCTTTCCTCAATATCCAGTTACCTGCAGGACCCCAACCACTTGACCTTAGATTGGGTTGCGAGTGTGGAAGGCCTTCCCGAAGAGGAGTACACCAAACAGAACTTGAAGAGACTCTGGGTGGTGCCAGATAATAAGCAAATCAATAGTTTCCAGGTGTTTGTGGAAGAAGTGCTGAAAATAGCCATGAGTGATGGTTTCTGCATAGATTCTGCTCATCCACATACTTCAGATTTCATGAATAATAAGATTATTCGCCTAATTCGGTACAAGTAGGAGTGGCTGTTGTGGTGCCAGCATGGAGATAACACAGGTTAAGTGTTTCCCTTTAAAACACACTTACAGCCTAATTCAGAATCATGCTTATCTGGATTAAGAGTCATTAACAAGGAGATGATTTCCCTTTAATGTACTTACCAATACAACCTTTCAGAATGTGTCCATATTCCAGACAGAAGCAATGTTGTCTAGCACCTGAATTAAGGACTGGCTCTGTCTCTGCCTCTGACCTGCTGTACAGCTCTGGAGGAAATCACTTAACTTCTGTCCTCTTTACCTTTTCCAGTTGGAAAATGAGTGATCCTTAACCTGCATTGCCAGGGGATGCGAGAGTTTGGTAACCGTGGTTTGGAATGTATCTGGAGAACAGATACAGTGTGAGATGCCATGGAGCTGCAGTGCAACAGACAGCCCTAGGAGCACATTTGCCATGTCTTGCTGTATCACCTGTGCAGAGCCTTCAAGAAGCTTGTTTGGATCCGCAGAGAAGAAGCCTTCCTGCATGCAGTCAATACAGCGGTAAAGGATGGTGCAAGTTGCAAATGAGTAAGGGATCCCATCTCTTTGGGTTCAACAAAGCATTTATTTGTTGAAAGAAAACACCCTGTGAAAAACACCCTGTGAAAAAAATACCCCGTGAAGCTGACTTGGGTATCTTTCTGAACCCTGTGAGGAAGCCCCCACTTTACTGTGCTTTCAGCGAAGCCATGTTGGAATAATGTGACTGGCAAGGAAGCCATAGAAGAGAGAATGATGTTATTAAAACCAAGAAGATTAAACCTTTACTTTTACATTCCAAACGCATCCGAGACAACTAGTCCTTTCCTTTCTCTTACAATGTTAATTTGTCTGGAGGATGCTGCTGAAACTTTCTAAGGTGAAGACAGATTTTGGGGCAGAGGTCCCCAAAGGTCTCCTAAACATTTGAGCCTCTTTTGGGCATATCTCCCTTTAGCAGTGCCTGGAATGCATGGGATGCTCTCTGGGTAGGATGGATTTCATTTGAAAAGACAACATTCTCACCAGGTTACACCTAATATTTTTCATTGCAAAAATAGAGGGTCATTTTTCCTATCCTGGTTCATTGAGCCTTTTTCTTGTCTAATATCTTTGTAAAATGATCAGGTCACTAAAAGAATTTTACCCACTGGCTTGGCTTCAGTGCCAGCTTGCCAGAGGGAAGGCAGTGGGAAACCTTCCCTACACACCTGGTCTGTGCTGTAATGAAGACCATAACTCACTAACTGCATGCTGTCTCTAAACATCATTTGTGCCACATTCAAGACTGTTCTTTCTCAGCTAATTATGTTTTAAAGTATCTTAACTGTATTTCCCTGACCAGATTGCTATGACTGCATGAGAGGCCCTCTGGAACATTTTCAGGTGTCTTTAATGAGATAGAAGGCAAAATGAAATAACTAAGTTTTGCATTTAGAGTTTTAGTGCTTCCAAAGGTTTCTAGCACAGGGCTGCAAAGCTCAGTACACTGCACATGTTCTTGTTTCCCAAAGTAACTACTCTGTTGTTACATTAAGCTGACCTGTGAATGAGCTTAAAGAAGCTTTTTTTTGACTTGTAAAAAACCAGTGTGATCAATATATTTCTGCTGTCCCAAACTGTGACTGCATGAACAACACAAATCAGCATGCTGATAGGTAAAATGCACATTCTGCAGTTGTTACAAACCACTGCCCTTTGTCTGGCTTGGTGCTAAACCAGCATGATATATGTGGGACCATGTTGTCAGAAAACACTAATTGGGCTTGAAGCCCTCAGAACCACTGAGCACAGCAACTTTTGTGTATTTTGAGGATTGTAAACAGGATTTTGTGACCAAATTCCAGTTTGAGTCACCATGTTCTATATTTAGTTGCACTAGGAAGAACTTTTTTTTTTTCCCATCCCAGTCCTGTATTACAAAGCATGAGTTGGCCAGTCAGTTGGACACTAACAGGGATGACACTAACAGAGCTGGTAATATGATTATGGTCTGTAAAATGAACGCTCTTTGTTCAAATTTGTGACTTGAAACAGATATGCTGTTGCTGACTTTATGATAACTGAGATTTTGGGGACTGTTGACAGTATTTCTTTTTAACCCACACCCTTGAGAGTAGTGATCTGTAATGATCTGTAACTGGAGCTCTTATATGTCATGACTAAAATAATACCATTAGAAATTTGTTTCCTGTCAGCTTGAGTTTATCCAAAGGTAAGAGCAGTGGGCTTAGATGTCATTTGGAAGGGTGGAGGGGGGGAAGTCTGACCTACACCCTTCAGAGCTCGGGATCAGTACTGCTCCATTCTGTTTCAGCAAAATAAAATATTCCATGGGAGAGTTGAATCATTACTGCTTCTTTTTTTGGTGAAAGGGAAGTAAGAGGAGTCTGTAAAAGGAGAGAACTGGACTCAGATCTTCACCTGACGAGCTTTAACCGATCAGTCCATTACGCAAAAGATGAACAAAATAAATACACATTTATTTGCACTCATGCAGCCAAGTCAGTAAAAGGTACAGCTGGGCCCCAGATTTCTGTAATTTATTTATAGGTAGTGAGATGCAAAATATCTCTCTTCTATATATGTAGATAGACGGAGAATTTCCAACCAGTATAAAGACAGGAGTGAAGCCACGCTTCAGGAGGAACAGAAAAACTTGAGGAACCTCAAACTTGCTAAGCACCATAAACATCCTTAAGTATGAGGTACTATTTATACTGGAAATGGGCGGTTAAGTGAATCACTTGTGATTGCAGTCAAACATATGTTCTACAAACGCAGCTGCTATTTCAAACTCCACACTAAGCTCAATTTATAGCTGCTCCCGAATTCTGCAGTCTGTGAGTTACGATATAATCACTGTTTATAGGAATGTTCTCTCTCCAGAGGATTTGTTTGCATTTTATCTGAATAGCTGTTTTTTGTTTACCTTCTTTTTCTGAGTCCTGGAGGTGTAACTTGCTTTTGTTTACCAGTCAACAGCGCTGATAATGATTCTTCTCAAGAGTTTTCCTGAATTAAAGAGAAGCAAACATGCACAAAGCTATACTAAGTATAGCACAACCCCATTACTAGTCAAGAAAAGCACTTGGCACTTATTAGCAGTACCATCTAAAATTATTTCACTGTTGAGTGGAATATTCACTCTCAGAACAAACATTTTTATTCCTGGAAAGGATCTAATGACATTTTCTTCCCTTAAAGTTTTGTGTCTGTTTTCTTCTGCATCTTGGTGCATAACTCCTGATTCTGCCATTGCCTGTCTCCCTCAATACCTTAGTGTACAAAATGAGGCCAAGCCCTGCAATTTTTTTTTAATGGCCTCTTTTTTTTTTCCTAAATGACCACTGAATAAGAGTGTTCAGTACTGTTAGAGGAGAAGAATACCAGAGTTAGGGCAGATTTTAGCTGTAGTCTAATGGGATTCTCAGATCTGGACACGTGCATAGCACAGTGGTGTTTCTTACATGGCAAAAAGACTATTACAAAACATCTTAATGGACTCCAGACAGAATCACTTATGGATTTCTTTACATGTTTTTAGGCTTGCTATCTCTTAAATATTTAACACTGTCCAGTTACAATGATGAGACTGAAACTGTATATAAATAATAAGAGATACTTTTTATACCGCTTATACAGTTTATACACCTGTTAAAGGCTGGGAGGAATTGATGGGAGGAGTGTTTGTTTCTGCAGACAGTGGTAAAGAAATAAAAGAAGTAGTTGTAAAAAGTTAGAATTCACATTAACAAGAAATCTATAAGAATTCTGAAAGAATTCACATTAACAAGAAATCCAGGATTCAGAAGGGAGAGAATAAAAATATCTTGATGTGTTCAGGAAAGGAAAAAACCCAACAAGATAACAATGGAGACAAAGATTTTGCTACAAGAGTCTGATTAGAATGATTCACTGGTCCTTTCCAGTTTTAATCTCCTATTATGTACTTTAAATATGGATCATGCCAAGACTTATGCTAATAGCTTCTTGGGAACATGCAGCTCTGCTTCAATTTACATGTGCTTCAAATCACCAAACATTTGCACTGCTGTACTTAGAACTTTACAACTGGGTTGTTGAGTATAAATTGCTCCTCGAGTTCACTACCAGCTAGTATCTGCAATCAGATTTATTCCTAGGAATAAAAAGCAAGGTGGAAAGGCAGGTGGAGTCTGTGTATAATGTTGGTGGTAGTGATAAATACTGCATTCAACCATAGACTGGAAAATAAATCTAGGATCTTCTGATACTTCACAGATTATTGGAGAAGTTATGAAGAAGACTCCTCTGGGCAGTTTTATTTCACCCCATCCTGTGGAACTTGGTGCCACTGCTCAGAATTTCAATGTATTTTGAAACATTCTGCATCCACATGCTGATGGACACAGATGTGCAGGGTACAAGCAGTTCTAATATGGGGCCCCTCCCAGTAACAATCTCATGAGCGATTTAGTACAGGCAGTCACAGAAGGGCTGATTGTGTCTAAATATCCCAATCAAGCTCACAGGTTCACTTGGGAATAACACAAGGAATGTTTTCCCTGTGAATTCAGAAAAAAAATATAAAGGAGCTATAGGGGAGAGCTATATTGAATAATTTCTCCTCATTCACATGGCATTCCCCTCAGTATTTTCATACTCCAGCTCCTAATTGCAAGATTTTCCCATTGATCAGAATTTGGACCCCAGCTCACTAAAAGTCATGCTTTTGAATCAAGTGTTTGGAAAGTGGGGAAAATAGGGTCTTTATTGCTTACCACCTTCACAGAGGGCCTGTAGGGCTATCACATTTAAAAATCTGATTGCATTCCTCTGCTTGTAACTCTTTCAGTGAACTGTTACTAATATGTATTTTAGAAAGCAGTAAATAAAATGTGAATGAAGCAGGAGGTGCTCTGCCTGACATACTTCTTGAGAGAAAACCATGACTGATGCACGCTGCACCTGTAGCTTTCCCTTCTCTAACAATTGCCTCCTTGTAATGCTTACCTCGACCTCTCAGTGGGAATTGCAAGAAGCTCTGCAAGAATTAGTGCAGTTGTAGAAAACTTGGATGAGCAAGCTTTTGTAAATAATCAAAACTATTAAAAATGCATAAAAAGCTCATTCATGTTTCAAACGTTTATAAACAGAGGGTTCGTTTTCCCAGTGAGAAAAACCCTGATGCTTTACTGCTGTTAGACTTGTCTCTAGCTCTTGAGCAAACCATAATACATTGTTGCTGTACAGGAAAATAAACATTGAACATGTTAACTGTATGATGCCATGCAGCTCCTACAAGGTACTATTCTAAGATAGATGAAGGTTTGGTATAAAGGAAGCCAAAAAGCCATCGGCCTTGTATGCATCCACACTCCAGGCTGGCAGGAAGGTATTAAAAAAAAATTGAGCTTGTTCCTCTGAAAGAACACTTTGTACCTGGAAGCTGACTTGGACACCAGCAACACAGGTTGGAGATGGCACCTCCGTGGAGCAGAGCTAAGCTGGTGTACTTCAAAGCAGCTTCTGCCCAGGGGAGGTTGGGTGGCCTCAGCACCGAACAACTCCTCGCTCAACCCACACCCCCTGCCAGGCATGTTTCCACCTCCTTAGGGCTCAACCCGAACTTCCCTGTAGCAGTCCCAAGTGCTGGATTTCTAAAAGTAGTAATAGCCTGGTACAGCAGCAGGCCAGCTCAAGCTGGGTGTCTGCACAGAGGAACACTCAACAAAGGAGTCCCCGAGCTTTTATACCCTCAGTCCGTTCTTCTCGCGCCTCTTGGTCCAATGGCGATTTTTGGTCTCAGATGTTCTCTTATTGGATTCTTGATCTGTGCTTGTGCAGGCTAATAATTAACTGTTTCGTGTGCCAGTGCCTGACCACCTTCACAGCAAGGAATTTCTGATACCCAACCTAAATTTCTTCTCCTCCTATGTGTACCCGTTCCAGCGCCTCACAGAGCCCCGCCCTTCCTGCGCATGCGCAGCCCCGCTCTCGACGCCGCCAGCGGGCGGGCAGCCGGGGCAGGCGCGCGCTTCAAACCCGCGCGGCGGGCGCGGCGCATGCGTGGGGCGGTGCCGGCGCGGGGCAGGGGGGACGGGCTATGGCGGCGGGCGGCCGCGGCTGGTTCCGCGCGCTGGCGCTCGGCGTGTCCTTTCTCAAGTGCCTCCTCATCCCCGCCTAGTAAGGAGCGTCCCTGCGCGCCGGACGGGAAGGGATGGGACGGGGCGGAACGGGGGCGGGTGGTGTAGGGCTGCCGCGAACCCCCGAGGGCGCCGGCCGCGGGCAGCGTGGCGCCGCGGTGCTGAAGGTCCATGTGACTCCCGCGTTCGTGAGGGGAGCGAGGCGGCGCTGCCTCCGCCGCGTGGCACAGCTTCGCTTTCTTCTTCGGAAGCCCTTCTGGCCCGTTCCGGCTGTTCGGGAAGGCCGTTAAGTGTGCTGAAACGTTAACGCTTTGTAATTTAAAAGTTTTTATATTGAAAAAAACTCAAACAAATTGCTGCCAAATTCAGTTAGAACTTGGAATTTAGCGTTATTTGCCCGAAAAAGCCAAGCTGTAAATAGTTCTTGCCCTATAAGCACCTGTATTCGTGACTTTTTACATGGTCAGTCATAGGACAAGGAGGAATGGTTTTAAACTAAATAAAATGAGAGATTTAGATCAGACCTCGGGAGAAAAATCATTATTGTGAGATTGGTGAGGCACTGGCACAGGCTGCCCAGAGAAGCTGAGCATTCCCCGTCCCTGAAAGTGTTCTAGGCCAGGTTGGATGGGGCTTGGAGAAACCTACTCTAGTGGAAGGTGTCCCTGCCCATGGCAGGGTGGCTGGAATGAGCTGGTCTTTAGGGTCTTTCACAACGGAAACCATTCTATGATACATGTGTGGCACATAGTTCTTGAGCAGCATCACTGTTACTGTTTCTGTTACTTGATCACAATGGTGTCCTGGAGCTGATAGAGGCTTCCTCCTTACCTTTATGTGGTGATGTGCTCTGAATTTTTTCTCTTTTAAGTGCATGCGTGTATATGACTCTAAACATGCACCTTCTGTAGTTACTCCACAGATTTTGAAGTCCATAGGAACTGGCTTGCCATCACCCACAACTTGCCCCTCTCTCAGTGGTACTACGAGGTAAGGACATGTTTGGGGTGTTTTTTAGCTAAGTATAAATTACAAGCACATTGGGTATGACAGACCTTGTGAATGCTGGAAGAGATGGTTGGTGACTGTTATGTAGTGGGACAAAAAGATGCTGGTCACATTTTGCTGGCCCTGTGTTGCATTTAGCTAAAAAATAAAATTTAGCTGGGGAAGCTGCAAGTACTTATGAAGGCCGAATGGGAAAAGCAATTAAAGCACGTGGGTTATTGGAAAGGCTGTGGAGCACAAGAGCAAGTTGCATGGTACTCTTAAATTGCTGGTGTCTGTGCTCCTCTCATTGGTGATACACAGTTACCAGAATAAAGAATGAATCATGCTAATGGGTATATACCTGTATCCATTATTAAATCAATCACTGTATTAAAGTTTTGAGCCTTTGTTGGTGTGCTAGTAGCATGCATTGATTTTTATCTAGACAAATCACTTTTAGGTTTGTCATAGACTCAGCCTGCCTAATTGGATTTTAATCTGTCTCCTGGTATCTGCTGGAGTACAGGGATAGATACTGTTGTGTCTAGTACTCCACGTAAGCATCTAGAAGTAAGTGATTTGTGCAGGTCAGAACATAGTAGGACTGATCCAAGGACTGTTTTAAAACAATTTTTTATAATGCCGGCATTAATCCCATGCCAGAACATATGATGCTTTTCATCAATACAGCATAAGCATTTGGGAACGTGCTCACTGAAAAATATACCCTATCCCAACCTGCTCTGTTCATCCGTCCTCCTCTCCTATTTCCACAGCCAAGGAATGGTGAGGGCATAACAACTGTCCTTATGGGAAGAGATCACATAATGCCATTTGATCTTGATATGGCTGTATGAGAGTTAAGACTTGTTAACCAATGAGTGAAACCAATTTTGAGGCTGGAGCAAGGCTGATGGTGTTGGTGATCGCTCTAATATACACAAATACTGGCTCCAAACTATTTTACTGAAATTTTGTAATATTGGCCCTTCTACTGTAAATTGATTTATAGATAGCAAACCAGTTATATACTGGTTAGGTGCAGATACACAAAATGCTCTTTTAATCTTTTATAAGATAATCAGAAGATGTCACATCTCTACCAGTTCTGCAGGAGAACAGTTTAAAGCATCACAGAGCTGGCTACTGATTGTGGAGTGGTTTGAGTTACATAGAGGTTACTGAGAGAAAATGTATCTGCTGGTTTGCTTCAGTGAGCTGTACCTGAAGGACTGCAAGCAGCATGGTTTGTTATAACCTATTTAATCTTATTTTGTCTTTAGGCAACCTCAGAATGGACCCTGGATTATCCACCATTTTTTGCTTGGTTTGAATACGCGCTTTCTCACGTTGCCAAGTACTTTGACCCCCAGATGTTGGTTATTGAAAATTTGAATTACGCCAGTCGTGCAACCATCTTCTTCCAAAGGCTTTCTGTCATCTTTACAGATACCCTCTTCATATATGCAGTTCATGAGTAAGTCTTAATGTTCTAATTTTAGGGACAGTGGATCATCCTTCATATGTGGGCTTGTTCTGTAGCCACAACAAATAACTGTTTGTACAAATAAGCTTGTAAATAAAGGGAAATGTCAGAGTTGCTTGAATCTGTTCAAGGAGAATCTTGAAATATGCTGCTAAACACAAGATAACGTGTTGTTCTTGGAGATACAATTGCACTACATGTGACAGATTTGCAGGCACTCGGACACCAGCTGCTGTTTCACATGTTATACTTGGGCTTGCTTCTGCAACTGGACTCATTTTGTAGGAGTTGCAGGACAGCTGGTGTGCTCAGAACAGGCTTTTTCCTGTTATTTTTCTTATTACTGTGTTCTTCTAGAGTAGAAGCATAAAGGAAATCTGTCACAAAATGACAGTATCATCAAATATGCAAAATTGCTCCAATATTTTTGATGATAAACTTATTATTTGAAGTCTGATGTAATTAGGATTGGATGCTTTCAGTGTGGCCTGACTTTGTGAAGAATTATTTATCTTATCCCTAAAGAGTAGAGTGGAGGGGGGCATGTTCTGAGAAATACATTGCCTACCTTAATGATCTAGCTATAAGAGTCTTCCATCATTTTATTCTTTCTGCTCAAAACCTGGGTAGGAAATTCTCTGACTGGAGCACTGCCTAAGCTCCTTTATTTACTTTCTTTATTTGAAATGGGCTAGCTTTGCATTGTGACTTCCTTTCCTTGTATTGTTTTGACTCACAGATGCATGAATGTGAGGCTGAAGGCTCAGGGCTGGTGTCTGCACAGGGTCATTTTGCCATGAGAGATGGTATATCCCCTCTGCCTGGAAAAATTCGTGGCCAGGTTGGATGGGGATTTGAGCAACCCAGTCTAGTGGAAGGTGTTTTGCTCATGGCAGAGAGGTTGCACTAATAGTATTTCAACACAGATCATCTGTAACTTTTTAATGTGATTTAAGACTGCTTTCAGAAGTCATATGAACCATATTGCTTCACACTGAGAACCAGTAAGTTGTTTTTAACTAACAGAAATAACTGATAATATGGTAGGGGGCAGCGGTAGCCGAGGAGAGGTTCATGTCCAGCTGAAGACCTTAAATACAACTCCCTGTGTTGTCTCCAAAAGTAGCAATACACTGCTCATGATGGCAAGCAAGCTATGACAGATTTACACTTACTGAATGGAAGACTTGAACCTGAGGCTGTTCTGTAATGTAAGCTTTAGCATGTGGAACACACCACAGCTATTGAAATTGAAAATCCTTTTTTTACTAAACTTTGTTCATGTTCATGATACTGTCTGCCTCAGATGAATTTAGCAAGAATTTTATTGTTACCTTGCATCCTGGTAAAATGGCTAACTTCAGAGTAAGTGCAGTTCTTAACTCTTAAAACCAACAATGATTTTGCTTGTATGTTTGAATTAAAGCCTGTTTCTTTTGCTCTTGTTTAGGTGCTGCAGATGTATAAATGGAAAACGAGCTGCTAAGGATATCCTGGAAAAACCAACATTTATTCTTGCTGTTCTGCTCTTGTGGAATTTTGGGTTGCTAATTGTGGATCGTATCCTTTCAAACCCTTGTGGGTTGGTTGTGGTTTGTTTTGTTTTTTTAACAACCTGTTATAGTGTGTGGCACAATCCTATATTATTATTGCTGTCATAGCAAGTAACACTGCTGGGTTTGTTTCTGGGGTTAGTTAAATAACTTTGTTTTCATTAGAATCACTATTTGGCAAAATGGAAGTTAGTCCAGTTCTTGGTCTGATTTCCCAGAAGTGGAGGATGACCAACCAGTTTGGCAGCAATGTGCCCATTCCTGCTGGCTGTTCCTGCTCCACCTGCCTACAGGAGTATTAGCAGAGAGGCTCTGTGTTCTGGGTGTGGTTCCAAATTTGTCCCATGGCAAGGAAAATCTTCAAAGCGCTTTAAGATTCAGACTCTACTCAATTGCTTAACAGTATATGGGAATTAAGAAGTCTTTCTAAAGAAATTATCATAGAATAGTTTGGATTGGAAGGGACCTTAAAGATCATTTAGTTCTAACCACCTGCATTAGGCAGGGACACCTTCCATTAGATGGGGTGGCTCAAAGCCTCATTCAGCGTGACCTTGAACACTTCAAGGGATAAGGCATCCACAATTTCTCTGGGCAGCCATTCTATCATCGCTCTCACAATAAAGAATTTCTTCCTAATAACCAATATCAATCTCCCCTCTTTTAGTTTAAAACTATTCCCCCTTGCCCTGTCACTCCATGCCCTTGTCAGAAGTCCCCATCCGGCTCTCAAAGCACCTTCTAAGGGGGCTGCAAGTTCTCCCCAGCATCTTCCCCTTTTCAGGCTGAAATAACCCCAACTCTCTCATCCTGTCTCCATAGCAGAGGTGCTCCAGCCCTCTGAGCATCTTCATGGCTTTCTCTGAATGCCCTCAGCAGATTCATATCCTATATAAAAATAACTCTGGAAATTGAAATTACTGCAAGTCAGTCTTGGCACAGTGAGCATTTAAAGGAAGGAGTTAATTTTCTCTGTCACAGTCCTTGTGTGTGTTTCCTGCTTACAAGTGGTAGAAAAATGAGGGCTACTGTCACCATCCATTAACCAATGTGTGACAGTAACTTACAAATTAAGGTGGAAATTTAACCTTTTATGGTTTGTGTTACAGAAGTTGTACAATGCTTACGTAGATTGTTGTGTTTTGTTTCATCGTGGTAATATACCAGCATTAGTGTATTTTATGTCTAACAGTACTTACAGGTAAGGCTAAAAATGACTTGTGTCTATGTAGTGTGAATTTACGGTTGGTTTCTTGATTTAAATTCCATTTTAATTTTAATTTATTCCTCATAACTTTGAGTCTTCTTCAGAAAACATAGTAGAAAGCTTGCTTTATTCCTTGACTCAAGTTCAGATATTCACTTCCAGTACAATGGCTTCCTCTTTGGGTTGATGCTTCTTTCTGTTGCTCGGCTGTGTCAGGTAAACCCAAGTGACTCTTGTCTGTTTGTTGCCGTGTGTATTTTGGGTGCATTAATTCACTTCATAGGGTTGCTCAGGTTTTGGGCAGTGGTAGTGGCTTCATGCTGAGCTGTGTGAAGCTGGATGTTTGATTATTTATTGAGTTTGTGGGGAGGTGAAAAACTGGAAACTCACCATAATTGCTTGCTGATGCTGCAGCATTGCAGTTCCCCATAGGAAAGCTATATTCAGTGTTAACCCTGAGCAATGTGGCATCATTTATTGGCATTTTTATCTTCTTCCAAATGACCAGTGCTTAGAAAATGTACTTCTGAAGCTGTGAAGAGGTGATTGTGTGACAGGATAGTTTCCTTTTCCATATCTGTTACATATAGCACTACTGAATTTGTAATTTGTAGTAAATACTCTTTTTTAATACTTACAATAAATGTCCCATCACCTAAGGAGTACAACAGAGGACCATTAAAAGTGACTACAAGGAGAAGAGCTTAGGTTTTGTTTTGTTTTGTTTCAGAAAAGGTATTTAGAGGGTGCTCTTCTTTTTGCTGTTCTTCTGCATTTCAAACACATCTACATATATGTGGCCCCAGCATATGGCATTTATTTGTTACGATCCTACTGCTTTACTGCAAATAATGCAGGTAAGATGGAGTTTTCCTCACTGGCTTTTGGGGGGAGTTGTGTTAATCAGTGGAACTAGGGGAGCACTCAAGACCTGCAGATACAATTGGAACAAAATGGCTCAGACACAAATTCTACTTGAGAGCAGAATTGGTTGGATCTCGAAAGATCTTTGAAATAGATCTGTTTTGAACAATTCTTTGAGAGTTCTTTGAGAAAAATCAACATGAACAAGCTGCAGGTGGCACTTGAAAGCCATAAGAAATATTCTGGATACGGAACAATTTGACAGTATCAGAAGCTATTTCAAGTATCTTCTTTGAGTTTCTCCCCACTTTCTAGCACTGAAACTAAAAATGCCTGATACTTCTCCTGTGAACAGGGAAGGTAAATTTGGAAAATACTGAAAGCTTGTATAGTGCAGGAGCTGCAATGTGGGCAAAAGAAATGCCAGCTGTTGAAGGAAGGAACTGAATATATTGGCATAAAAGGCTGTGTGCCCTTTTTAGATAGGTGTTAGCAATTCCTTGTCAGTGGGGAATGCTTTGTCTCCCTTTCCACTTCCCACAGCAACTGTTTCCCTAATCTTTAATCTACTTAATCTTTCCTTAATCTTAATCTACTGTTTCTTGTAGATGGATCCCTGAAGTGGAGAAGTTTCAGCTTTCTTCATGTAACTCTGCTGGGACTGATTGTCTGTCTTGTTTCTGCTCTTTCACTGGGACCCTTCCTAGTACTGGTAATAAATCTTTTTTCACATGTTATTCCCCTGAACAGTTAAAAATTTTTTGTTATAAAAATATAAGCCATGCTTCATCTAAAGAGTCCATTTCTTTGGTCTTCTTGTTTTCTGTAGGGTCAGCTGCCTCAAGTCATTGCACGGCTCTTCCCTTTCAAGCGAGGTCTCTGCCACGCCTATTGGGCTCCCAACTTCTGGGCTTTATATAATGCCATGGATAAAGCACTGACAATTCTTGGTCAGTATGTTAATCTTGCTTTTTGGCGCCTGTTTGCAAACAGAGCTCTCTCGATTTTAGTGTTCCCCATTTGAAATGTAGGCAGTGAAGAATATTTTCAGATTGCCATAAATTGTATGGTTGTCCACATAATCTGGTGCATAAATTATCAGCAGTAGGTCAGAGATCAATTGCTTCCATCTGCCATCCTTTTAAAAATAAAGAAAAAACTTGGCCATGTACTTAGTTCAGCTACTTCATTTTCTTTATTAGCATTTATCAGTTTGTGCTTTTTTATGTTTTGTTTTTAGGGTTAAAGTGCAATTTTCTTGATGGTAAAAAAATCCCTAAAGCCTCCATGACAGGAGGGCTGGTTCAAGAGTTTCAGCACACTGTTCTCCCTTCAGTGACTCCACTGGCAACATTAATCTGTACTTTCATAGCTATTTTGGTAAGAACAACTAATATTTTCTGAAATTTGATGTGTTTTGACCCTTAGAGGTTTTAATTGATAGTATGCACTTCACATGAATTTTAATTCTAGGGCAAAAAATATGTTACTAGTATATTGTGACTGATAAAATTAGTTTAGTGGATTAGATTGGAAGACAATTTTTGCATGTTACAAACACAAATAGTGGAGAGTTGGCTGTGATCTTTCAGTCTACTTTTTCCTCCTGATATTTCAACAGAAATCATTCAGGCTCTACTCATATATCCAAAGACATTTGTTTCCTCTTGTGCCACACAAGCACAACCTGGCTGCAGTGGTGTTCAGTAACATTGACAAATCTCTTTGGACAGTGGCTTGTCTTCAAGATTGCCAAGCTTTCCACTGAAGTCCTGTTTTTGCCTGTTGTTTCTAGCCCTCTGTTTTCTGTCTTTGGTTTAAACCTCAAGGGCCCAGAGGCTTTCTACAGTGCCTTGTTCTTTGTGCGTTGAGCTCCTTCATGTTTGGCTGGCACGTGCATGAGAAAGCAATACTCCTTGCTATTCTGCCTTTAAGGTAAGTGAATTTTGTACAAAATAGTTGGCCAAACTAAACCTGCAGCTACTTGTTGAGGAATCCTTAAAGGCAATCACTTTGTTTTCAGTATATTTCAGAAGAGGAACTCTTTTATAGAATGCCTTAAACTGTAAAAGTGTAGTGCACTTAAATTAAATTAATTTCAGGCACAGTTCAGTCTTTGATGAGGGCTGTGGTTCATATTTTAAAATGCTGGATAGATTGCTTAGGAGGCAGCTAAGGAAAGGGATCTTCTGCACTGTGCTTGACCAGCATAATACACAGTTTCTACCAAAGGAGTTTCATGCCTCCCTAGAGTAGAAGTGAAGCTGTAGTTCATAAGCTGCCTGACCAGTATTGCTACAAACTGTATTTTCCTTCCTCAGAGATTTACATTTAAACTCTTGTTTTGTGCTGGGCCTTGATGATAGTTTTGTTCAGTGGGTGGGTGTGTGATTTTCCGAGGGATGGTTTCCTGGTTGATTTTTCTCCTGTGTTTTTATCTCTGAGGCCACATGGTTTGGAAGCAGGAGACTTCACCACAGGTCCAGTGTTAGCAGGGATGGGGGTACTAGGAAACTGTTTGACTTGTTCTTCAATCTTCATTGAATCTGCAGTGTTCTGCTGAAATTAGATTTCTTTGCTAAAAGACAAAAGCATAACAAAGTATTACTGTTTTTAGCTTATTGTCTATTCAGAGAGCCAAGGATGCTGGCATCTATTTGATTCTGGCAACTACAGGACATTTCTCACTTTTTCCATTGTTGTTCACACCACCAGGTAAAATGTTCTTCTATTAGTTAATTTTTATCTAGTTTGCAACATAGAGCTCAATAGTCTTGATTTGGTTGCTATTTTTGCTTTAGTCACTTCCCAGTTGTTTGCGATTTCTTTAGAAAAAGAAAATCTTATTTGTAATGCTACCTCAAATAGTAATTATAATTGATGTGTTCAGTATGTTTATAGATAATTGAAGTGAGTGTATTGCAAATGCTTGGCATTTGCTTTAGTAAATATTTATGCTTATTTTTAGATATCCTAAGCAGTAAAACATGTAGGTCTGGAGAAAATAAAGCCTGATAATGCAAATGTGACTAGTAAGATTTAAAGATGCTACAATATATTTATGGCAAAAGCTTTTTATAATTAATTTTAAAAGTACATAATGCTCTTTGTTTTTCAGAACTTCCAATTAAAATATTGCTTATGCTGCTGTTTACAGTTTATAGCTTCTCTTCATTGAAATCTCTATTCAGGTAATTAAAGAAATTTGATCTCAATGCCAGGAACAACAACATTTCTTCTGGTGTTAAGAACAGCCATCGTCATAAGGGAGGAAAAAAGCACCAGAAAACTGATGCCGAGGAGTCAAATTAAGGTGTTACTAGTCAAAAGATGCTCCTGCCTCTGTTCTCAGGTGGCAATGCTTAAATTAGGATTATTGCAGCACATCATGGTTATTGTGACAGCTGCCCAGTTAGTCCCAGGAGGCTGTAGATCCCCACCTGCCTCATGCTCTGTTAAAGCATGGAGCTGTGATACTGTAACCTCTGAGGATTTAATTCAGTATTCTAGCATTTACTACAGTGATTTGTCTGCAGATTGTTTATCTTATTGTACTGTGGATTTTTGCAGTAGTAGTTAGTATTTTAATGTGTGGAAGGGACAGGTTGGAAATAACATTCATTTGCAAGCTGTAATTTGTCAACAAAACGGCAAGTGCTTGGTTGGCAGAACGTACAATTGCCAAAGTCATCCTATGTAGTTTCACAGCCTGTGGACCTCTTACCACTTGGCCAAAGACAGTGTTTATCCCTATAACCCCTGCAGTCCCCACTTCCCTATTTCCCAAACTTTTAAGGGCAAACCCAAGCTGTAATGAAGGCTTTGTAATGAAGTACTGTAAACGTGTATTCAGTGCTTCAGGCACCTGCTTTTTGTAGGTGATTTTCTTTATTTAAGAATTCAGTCATTCTGTCTCAAGAGCTCTAGCTAAAAAACTACATAGGAGCTTAGTTTTTGTTAAGAGAGGGAGCTTTTCCAAGTTTCTTGTTCTTAACTTGCCAAAACATGAAATTCCATTTAAACTACATGCAGTAAACTCCTGCCATCAGTGTCCTTTGCACGAGCGATGAGCTCACAGAAAAGTCCATCCTACAGAAAGCTTGGGGGAAGAGGTTAAAAAAAATCTGACATTTCCAGTCTTTGGTTGTAGAACAACTTTGGTAGAACAAGTCTTTGTATGAAGGGCTGTTCAGTTCACTGAAATAGAGTAAGGGTAGCAGAGCAATTGATGAGGTTTCTCCTTAGGCTTCAAAGGCATCCTGGTACTTGATAAGGACATTGAGGTGTACTCTTGGTTATCACACTGCGGTTTTTTTCCTACTGAAACTCTTTAACTTGTTATTTAAAACATTATTGTGGTCTAATGGGAGATTATCTTTGCAGTGGGATAGCTGAAAAACAGGATATTTACTTTTAGTTAACATAGATTTTAACACTACCTCTTTTTTAATTTCTCTGACAGGAGAGAGAAATCTCTGCTTAACTGGCTTGAAACAATCTACCTCATCCAACTAGTGCCCTTGGAAATCTTCTGTGAAATCATATTTCCCCTGACCCCCTGGAAACAGCACTTCCCTTTTGTCCCCCTGTTTCTGACCTCTGTGTACTGTGCTCTGGGAATCACATATGCGTGGCTGAAATTGTATGTCTCTGTCTTGACTGAGAGAATTTCTGTCAGACAAAAGGCTGAGTAAAGCCACAGTGCTGGGACCAGCCCCAGGATACCCCTTGGAGGGGATTCCTGGCACGGTGAGGGGTTGTCACAAGGCTATCCATGCTGAGACACAGTGCACGTGTGCCATCGCCACAGGGGAGCTCTTCTTCCAACACTCCTGTACTGCCCAACGAGGATACCTCTGATCAGAAGCACTGTCGCAGTGACAGGGAGGGCTGTGGGTAAACGGTGAAGCTTAACAAGGTCCAGACTTCTGTCCTGAGGAAAACCTGCCTGATTTTCCCATTAGCGTTTGTATTTGAAGTGAAGTTGCTGGGGCAAATGACAAGGGATGATTGCTGTGTAGGAGAGCTGTAACTCTGTGCTGTGTAGGAGAGCGTTGTAACTGTGTTCTGTGGAATTTGTAAATTAAAAATTTGCTATTTTTTGTTTGAGCATTTCTTGTATTATTTCAGCTCCTGTCTAAACCCTGCGTTTGAGGGACACCCACACAACTAAGGATGTGGTGTGTAGCTGGAAACTTGTACTGAGGTGCTTTGTCAAACCCTTGCATACTCAAATACCAAATTTTAATCTGTCTATGTCCTGTTGATCTTGTTTCACAGATACTTTGCAAACAGGTTTTAATATTCTTCTAGTAGCTCTTTTTTGTAGACCAGATGATCAAATTGAGGCATGCTACTCAAATGAAGAACTATTTTTACAGTATTAAATGTACCAGATAAAGTAGCTGCATAGCTGTATTTGTAGTTGATGTAAAATTCTACAACTCTAACAAAAGACCAAGTGTCCACAGTTCCTGTAAGGACTTAAAGAAAAGCTGGATAGTTTTCTGCCTCTGTGAAATCATGTTCCCCAAAGGATAGCAGTTTTTTCTGCAGTAAATAATTACACTTTTTAAACCCTATATAAACATCCCTAGAACATGCTGCTCTGAGGTTGGGGTCTGTTTTGGATTCCAGTGCTGGCATAAAACTGGGAGGAGAGAGGGATAGAGGTTATTATTTTTGGCAGTAGTTTTTGAACTTTCTTCCATGTTAGCTGGAGAATGAGACTGCTTTCATCAAGGATGGCCAAGGGGACAGTTAGGATTTTTTGAGTTCTTTGAATATTTGGGGTATTAAAAAGAGTGACTCTTGTTACAGCAACAGGTAGATTAATCACTGGATGTTTCTATAACCAAATACTTTGTACAGTTAAAGTTTTCACTGCCAGTGAGTTCATATTCAAGACATTCTTACTCTGGTTTTCATTACTTTCTCATAGTTTGCTCTTTTTTTATATCATCAAGGGCTTTGCCATGTTTTTTTTTAGCTGCTGTGGCTGCCACTGGTGCCACGATGTTTCTTGCATCTGTATTGTATCTCAGCTCCAAGCCTCAAAGCTCTGCTCAGGATGAGGCATCTGCAGTGCTTGTGTTTATCTGTCTACTGTCCTGTGTAGGGAAGTGGTAGTATGCAAAAAAACCCTACAAACACCCCTCTTGGCTCTTCTCCAGCCGTGCCTTAGCACGTGGTGAAATCCTCCAAGAGGCCATACAGCAAAGCTGTGGGTGTGCCATCCCTGGAAGCGTTCAAAGCTGGGTTGGATAGAGCAACCTGCTCTAGTGGAAGTTCTCTCTGCTTGTGGCAGTGTGTTGGAAGTAGATGACCGTTTAGGTCCCTTCCAACCCAAACCATTCCATGATTCTGTGAAGTGAAACTCAGGACATGACTGTGGAAGTGACTGTGCATCACCATTGTACGATCTCAGGCTGTACTGAAGCATTTCCACTGCAGAGCGGTGACTGCCCAACCTCCTCCTGTGTGGGTGTCAGGAAAAGCCACAAACGCCAGAGCTTTATGCCCGAAAAGGAGACAGGGGAGTCCTTCAGTTTTATTCAAATAGAGGGAGAGAATCCTCTGGGGCACACAGCCGCAGGGTTTTCTCTCTCGAGGTTTCGGAGGGCACAGCCTCCTTTTATCCTAAACTCCCAGCTGCACGTTGCCCTCTTCCTTTCCCCACTGCTGAGGTACAGGGAAGGTTCAGCCTTCCCGAACTGCCTACCACATATTGCCCCCCCCAACCTACTGTTTTACCCCAAAGCTCAGAAATTGAGGCTTGTGCAGACCTCTGTCTGTTCCAGGAGCCAAGCTCTCTGGGCCCTGCAACAAACCTGCTGCCCTAAGTGAGTAGAGACATTAAGACCCATTTCAAAGACTTAACACCCATACCTGCACCCATTTGTTTGTAAAGACATTAGCTTTTCTCTCAATGGACAAAGGCTAAATACTACATTTTTATGAAAGAGGCTGAGAAGCCTTTAGTACCTGCGATGTGTTTTGTTAATGCAGGTTTCTTTAACAGTTCCGTCAATCCTGCTACAGTGGCAAATGATTTAATGTGATCCCGTACTAATTACAACCGAAAAAAACTAACACTATAAGTTAGGTCTCAGTCTTTAATCTGAGCTCTGAAAAGTAATTGGGTTCGATTGTAGTGCTTAATTTACCCCCTAATTTACTTCCCGACCGGCCTCGCTGGCCCTGCAGCGGGGCCGCCTCCCCCAGTGGGGTTATGGCTGCAGGAACCCCCTCCCCGAGGCGGCTAAGGTCGCTCAGCCAGGCAGTTTGGGGCGGGGGGTGGTTTGTGGGGTGGGGAGTTGGATTCCGGGGTGGGTTTTTTTGGAAAGTAACCATAAGCGGGGAAGGCAGCGGAACGCGGGAGCACGGCGCGGGCCGGCGGGGGAAGGTGCAGCCGTCGCACCGCTCCCCCGGTCACCTTCGGCGGGCGGCAGCCATGGGGTTCCTCCCCGACGAGTCGCGGTCGCTGCCGCCGCCGCCGCTCCTCAACAAGGGCTCGGTGTGGCTCGGGTTCGTGGGGTGGCTGTCGGCGCTGGCGGACAACGCCTTTAACCACCGCCCCGTCTTCCGATCCGGTGCGAGGGGACGGGGGGAGCCTGAGGGGAGGGGGAACGGAGCGGGCTGCGAGGGAGGGCTGAGGTGAGGAGCTAGGGAAGGGGCTGTGTGGGGTTTGGGGTCACTGAGGGATAAATGAAAGGGGGAAGAGGAAACA
>VZSR01003801.1:6091594-6111343 GCA_013398615.1 Brachypodius melanocephalos | reverse complement strand
TCAAATAAAAGGAAGGAATAGTTGTAAAAATTGTGTTTTTCTGAGCATCTTTCTGAAGAACAAGCTTTCACATTCAGAGTTTCGGTCCAAGTACAGTGGGCAACAGATTCTTGGAACTAATTAGCAGTGTTAGAAAAACCATTATTTCCTATACTATCGACCCCCTCACAATATACATAAACCTCCTCTTTCTTGTATCCCCGACTCTTCCATTAGCATTTCTAGAGTAATGTAACTGAAAATGAAGTATCTCTCTAAAATGAAGACTCAAAACACTTCAGTGTATTTCAGTGATAGTTTATTCACTCACTTATAAACATTAAAGTATGCAAAGCAGTTAAAAATGCTACTGAAACCTGAAATTCGAAAATTTTCAAGAAATTTTGTTTGAAGGTGAAGGAAGGCTAAAATTATTAGCAAAGACTACTCAGTGCTGCCAACCAGCCTCTTAAACCTAAACCTGAACAATTTAAACAGAATTAAAACCATGCTAATTACAAAAACTTACCATGAGGTTCCTTGCAGGGGCTCAGTTAGTCTTTGGAGGTCCAAGAATACCATTTTAAAGTGTTACTCAGCAGAAGTAGCTGGTAATAGTGCAAGTGCTAAAATGCAAAATTCACAGATGGGACAGTTTGGAGATTATTCTGATTAAGGTGCAGGAAAAAAATGTAAGCAAGTTTTTCAGTGGAATATGAACAAATGTGTGGGATTTCTTTCTCAGTCTGAGTGTTTAGAAACCCTCTTTAAACGAAGAGTTTTAAAACCACATTAAGGCACAACTGATTTTTTAATTCTGCAGGTGGAAAACTCAGTCATGCAGTTTTGTCTGCTGTTTAGATGCTCTGCTATTCACAAGCCTCAGTGGGAAACAGACTAATGAAGATTCACTTGAAAATTACATAGTTTAAAAATTGTGTAAATATCCATATTCAGACTATTCACAGCTACAGCACAGTATTTATGGTGTACAGAAAAACACAGATCCAAGCTGCAGTGGGTTGCAACCCCAAGTACACAATGCAATTCCTCAAGCTCATACCACAAGTGGAAATAATCATCCACTAGTTTCTGCTCTAACACTGTGCACTTTGTTAAGAAGCTGCCTCCTACGTGACACCTCTGCACTTGCCATTACTTAGTTCAAACTTCATCAGTCTGTGTATATTTACTAGTGCTTTATTCATCTGGAAAATCCTTTCTGTGACTAGTTTTAACAGGAGTTAACAGCATTCTTCTGGGCTGGAAGTGTGGCAGAAGCCTCTTTCCCATGAGTGGGCTGATCTGAAAACAAGTTTAAAACATGCATCCCCAAAGGAGATGCTGTGGACAGAAATCCATCGTGACAGCAACTGTTTCCCCCAACCCACTTTTGATAAGGAACTTCAATTGCTAAAAGAACAAGTAACGTTCCTTGGCACAGATGAAATCTGGAGGGAGCTGCTTACCAGTCTAGGTGCGGGCACCCCAAGGTGTGGGACCTGGATTTTAGATCTATGTCACTGCACAATGCAAAGGTACAGTGGCTTAGAGGTGAGTGTCGGGTATCGATACATGCTGAGCGGTGGCTCCTTTAGAACCTGCTTATCTGAAACAAACCAAGTGACTGCAAAAAGCTTTACAGAAGTTCATTGCAAAAGGGTAAAATTAATTGACTGCTAAGAATTCTTTGCATTCAGGGCTGCAAAACAAAGACACATATTACTTAAATCAGTTTTATTTAAGAATTTCCTACAGTGACAAATCTTATAAAAAGCATCCAAACACAAAACTGCAGCAAACAGCATTCTTATGGATATCTTACAGACAGCGGAATTTCCACCCTGGAGAGGCACACTGAGCTCTAGTGATCTCTGCTGAAAGACCTACTGCAAAGCACACCACAAGCTCAATGTTCTCATCACAAACCCCCATCGTCTTCAAGTCACATTACCACACTTACAGATCATTAACAGAAAAAAAAAAACCACACACCATACAGCATTCACAGCAGTTGACAAAAGGGAAAAGAAATACAAATATTCCATTTCACGTAACACATTCAACTAATTGATTCACTAGGCAGAGAACCCACTTAAAGTCTTCCACATGTGGACGTCCTTTGAACGCAATAAACACTCGTACATTATCTGCTATCATTGCGCTCCGCACACTCTCTCACCAAAGCCACAGGATTGAGAGACATCTCGCAAAGTCAAATAAAATCCCATTAATGCACCACCAGGTCTCTGCATGCGCTCGCTCCTTTATCTCGCACATACCAGCCCTCTCATGCCTCGGCACCACCACCAATCCCACACATGGTTTCAAAAGTTCAAACAGCCTTCTGGTTCCATCTCACAGCCTTGCGTTCACAGCGTTGATACGACTCCATGAAATAAAGAGTAGCGGATAAAAATGGAACACCCACCGTCTAAGACGCAGCATGTGCAGTGTGATGAAGTATTCTTGGATGAGAAAGCATGTAGACAGAAGTATTCCTAAGGCAGAATATTTACAGCACTGCTTTCAATGAAGTGCTTCTTCCATATACATTTGAAATGAGATGAACTGCGGAGATTAAATGAAGCCTTCATATCGTACTTTAGTATGGAGGGGAGACAGAGTTAAAAAAAAAACCAAACACAAACAAAAACGACACTGTGTTCTCCAACGGGGCGCTTGGAGAGTCTTATGGTGGGATCAAATTAAAAACAAGAGGGAGAGAATGCTGTTTCTGACCAATGGTTTCATTTTGAACGTGCAAAGAATTCAGGTAGCCAGGAAACAAAGGGATAAAGTGTTACAGGAGAAACCTTTCCTATCGACTGTAGTGTCGTTAGTTCACCTATCAGGCAAACAGCAGTCCACTTCCAAACATTCAGAATTCCAACTAGATATGTAATGAAACTCAGAAAATTGCTTTCACCTTTCTTTTTTTTTTTTCCTTTTTTTTTTTAGTAAAGAAAAGTGTCAAAAATACTGCTGAATATACTGCACACTGAACAAATTCATTGGGAAAACTTTAGTATATACGTAATTTACAGTATACTTACCATGAGTTAGAAAAATTTGATTTCCCACCATAGAGTCAGTATCAGAGCCCACTGCGTCTACATTCCCCAGCCCGGCGACTTGGAATCCATGCTTGAACCAAAGCCTCCGTTAAACCCACTGCTGGAGCCTGGGTTTGAGGCTGAGCCCCAGCCTATCGCTGCCCCCGAGTTGGACCCTCCGTACGAGTTGTTGCCTGAACTGAAACCCTGGTTCTGCTCCCGCTGCATGTTGCCCTGAGGCTGGTTGTTTCCCGAGGGCCCTGATTGGTTCTGTTGGCTGGCCAGCATGCCCATCATCCCCCAGCTGCTCTGCAGGGCTGCCTGTGCCGCTGCCATCATGGCAGGGTTGATGCTAAAGGCACCAAAGTTCATACCCCCACCCATGTTGCTGCCCTGGTTGTTGCCCAGTCCTCCCCCACCTCCTCTGCTGTTACCAAACCCACCCTGATTCCCAAAGCCTCCTGGGTTACCGCCAAATCTTCCACCTCTCTCTAACTGTCTATTGCTATTGTGCTTAGGTTCAGCATTGGATATATGTACGCTGATTCCTTTAATGATCAAGTCCTCTCCACAAAGAGACTGGGCAACCTATAAGAAATAAGGGATTGATTAAATGTGTGTTAGATGCTCTTTTTTTCAAAAATGTTACCAGTACAAGACAAAACACAAAACATCCCCTATGATTCTGAGCAGATACTTATCCTGCAAAGAAAGCATATGCATTTACTTAATTCAATTTGAAGTGATTTAGCATCACATTCATCACTACACTAATTGCAGTATAAAATCCTGTATGCACAGCTGCATCTAGAAGTGTAATCTCAGTCCATTCAGTAAATCAGATCAACCTGATACCACTGTAATACTCGAGACAGCGGACAAGTAAGTGTTTCAAGTGTAGTTCCAGAAACCATACTTTATCATGCTACTAAAATGTAGTCTATGAAGTTAAAATATTTTAAGAATTACCTGATCATCTGCAAATGTAACAAAAGCAAAGGCTCGGAAGGGTTTAGGAATGAAGACATCTACCACTTCCCCATACTGCGCAAAGAACTGTCGGAGTTCATCTGCTGTCATGTCCTCGGTGCAGCGTCCAACAAACACCTTCCTGCTGCGCAAAGGTTCGTCAGGACTTTGCTGGAGAGAATTGAAGGAAGAAACTATCACAACTATAGGTCTTGAGAACTGAGTTACAGGATGGTAAATGACACTCTTAATCTAGCCTGCTCTGAAGGCTGCTGATAGAAGAAACTTTGAGACTGCAAATTTAAGACTTAAAATAAATACATTTAAAAAATTCTAAAAGAATTTCATGTTCCAAGAACATGGCTGCACCTTGGTACAGGTGGCGGGGAAGAGCCACAAGAAAATGAGCATGGGAGCAACACACAGGGATGGTGAGAAGGCTACTGCAGAAGAACACTTTTTTGTAATAACTGCATATAGAGACAAGAATAGAAGCTACAGGTTCAGTTTGGAACTCAAAGACTTGTTCTGCTCTTCCCCAAATTAGTTATTTCATCTGCTTTATTCTGCCTTTATTCATGCAATAGCCAAGTTAAGCAGATACTGCTGGACATCACAGACTTCTATCTGTACTTCATTCCCTCACATAATGAGCCATTTTCCCAACATTTCAATTACTTCCAGCTCACCCATCTCCTCTCTGTTTTCCTTCCTTGCTCTCACTTGTTCTCTTCATTCACAGTAAAGCCACATCTGAGCGGACAATTAATCTGTGCAGCTGCTTTCCCCTAACAGCCGATGAAGAGGTGCACTTGGAGTGTTTGGTACAAATAAAACCAGGAGTAAATCCGAAAGTACCTTAGAGTTGGGAAGTTTACAGTCACACCATCTTCCGTCGATCATGTGCCGCTGAGACATTACTTTCACCTGGGTTTCGTAATCCGTGAATCGAACAAACCCAAAACCTTTTGAGTGGCCTGTTTTAATATCCTTCTTAACCTAGGTGGGAAAAGCCCAAAAACAACCACTAGTATAAAGCATGTTGTTACTGAATGAATTTGGTAAAAATCTGTTTGAGAGTTCATCGGTCTTATAACCATTCTTATCACAGCAACCTCTAATTCCCTAACATTTTCTCCCAAAATTAACAGGCTTATGGAAAAAAAGACACCCTTAGGAAGAGACACAGTTTCTGATCTTGTCTAAGTTTACAAAGCTCCTTTGTCTCTACTTGCTCTCTCAGAAGCCTGATATCTACCCAATGTCCCTTCTTACTTGAGCTGCAAATGGATTTTACCTGCACCATCAGAACTTCTCCAAAGGTACTGAAATATTCCTTTAAGTCTTGTTCAGTGGTTTTCCAGGGAAGACCCAAGACTATTAAATCTGAAGTCTTCTGTACTGCTCGTTTCACTTTCACAGCTGATGATGCATCAGTTTCATCCATTTTTCTCTTATTATCTGAATATAAAAAAGTACATTAGACATCCTCAGCTCTAGAAATTGACCCACTAACTACAAACTGCACGGTGTTAAATTATAACCCATGATGATAAAGAGTACAGACTTCAAGAGACACACACCAGCTGTTGAGAGCTAACTGGAACACATATCTGATTGCCCTGAACCAAGCCAATCTACAATTGAGGCCTCCTCCAAAGTGCAATTTGACCCAGTTAGTTCTGTGTTAATTTACTTAAGTATTATCCAGCAATATTCACAGTCTTATAAGGTGGAGAAAACCTTGAATGAAAAAAATGAATTTTTAAGACTATTTCACCAGCAATTTACTTCCTTCCCCTCTTTTTTGGGGGGGATGGAGCACGGTGGTCAGGTTTCTCCTTTCCTGAGCACTTCTAAATGGTACCTCTGACCAAACCACGTGCCTTGAGGAGAAGTACCTGTTAGTACAGAGATTACAGTAAAGTACAATCTTTCAAGGCCTATACGAGGCTATCCTTCAAGGATAACCCAAGACTCTGTCATTAAAGTACTCGTTTAGGTAGAGTGTTAAAAAAATTAAAAACTCAATGGGGTCAAATCTACTGGGCAGGACAGACACCTGAATAAATCATTGTCCTCTGTGAATCAGAGAGTTAAAGAGTAACAGTGTTGCTATGTAAGATCAACAGTGATTCAGACCTTAAAGAAAGCAGCCTTGCAGAGAGAACCGAAGCCATGAGGACAAACCTTTGGGATAATTCACGACGTAGACGAGGTTTCCCCAGCCGGCCTCCGGGGCGTGCAGGATGCCCTCGACCAGCCGGACTCCCCGCATGCACTGCGACACCGGGTTCCTGTAACGCAGCCCGCACGCCCCAGGGAACTGCGCTGTCACCGTGGACAGCAGCACCGTGCCGTCGTCCTCCGACGGGATTTCGATGGGCTCATCGTTCTCGTCCTCTGTCACCCGGATATACTCCGACATCTTCGCTGGAAGTTACTGAAGTACAAAAGGGATAGAGCAGGCGTAAGCGATCACCCTATCCCCCCTGACTTGGATTTCATCTTCGCCCTGAGGCACGAGTCTCTCTGTATTTATTACACAACAGGGGGCACCGAAACGCGCCACTCATTAACGCTAAAGCCTGCCGTACATCTCGACCCGTCCTGGAGCTACGGAGGTACCAACCGCGACAGGTCCCCGAGCACAGCGGCAATTCCCAGGGGCGCCACAGGCTCCCTCCGCGGAACCGGGAGCACAGCACCCCTCGGCCTCGCCGCCTCGGACTCGCCGGAGCCCGCGACCTCCAGATGCGGGTCCACCCACCCTAGCACCGCGGGCAGCCGGGCTGGGTCCCACCCGGCCCCGCGCCCCGCTCACCGGCCAGGGAAGGGAGCGACGTCCCGAGAACACCTCGGCACCCCCTCCACCGCACTCCGCTCGCCACCGCACAAAATGGCGGCCGCGGCCCCTCAGAGGCCAGGCCGGGCCGCGGGCCGAACCATTCCAGGCGGCAGAGGGGGGACGAACTGCGGCGGGCCACTCGGGACGCCGGAGAGCGTGAAGCCTCGGCCGTGTCCCACCGCACGCTGCCCGCTCTCAGCCGGATCTCGGGCGGCGTTCTCGGAACCGGCGACGGCAGCGCTCCCAGCCGCGCTCCCCCAAGCGTGGGGCCGGTGGTGCGGCCCTGTCCGCGGCTGCGCGAGCGCGATAGTTGCCGGGAGCCGGCGCCGTCCGGTACCTGTCGGTGAGAGTGGTAACGGCAGAGCCTCGGCTTCGGAATAGGCATTGGCCCCCAGGCCGGCGCCGAGTAGCTCGCCCGGAGCAGCTGTTAGTAAAAAGAGCCTTGCCAAAGCTCGGCGACGCCTCTCTCACGTCTCCGCTACCAGAAAGATCATTTTAATGAGCGCACCTCATTAAAAAACCAAACCAAACCAACAAAAACCCCGAAAACCAAAACACCTAAACCTGGTCACCTATCTTGTTCAGCGTGGAGAAGAATGAGGGGGAACCTCATCGCAGCCTACAGCTTCCTCGTGAGGGACAGCAGAGGGGTAGCTCCGTTCTCTGTGACCAGTGAGTGACAGGACCCAAGGGAACGGCTGGAGGCGTGTCAAGGGGGAGGTTTAGGCAAATATATCGGGAAAAGATGCTTACCCCAGAGGGTGGTCCGGCACTAAACAGAATCCCAGGATAGTGGTCACGGTCCCAAGGCTGCCAGAGCTCAAGGAGTGTTTAGACAAGGCTCTCAGGGCCAGGATGGGATTATTGGAGTGTGCTGTGCAGGAGTAGGACTGATGATACTATGCGTCCCTTCCCACTCAGAAGATTCTGTGATTTCTAGAAAACAACAACCAACAAAATAAACCAAGGGGGAAAAAAAACAAACAAAAACCAAAAAACAACAACAACAAAAAAAAACAACCAAAAACCCCTCCAATAACTTAAGGATAAAAACAAACCAATCAGTCCCCACAGACCCTTCTAACAAGGCCTTAGTAGTGGAGTAGTGTTTCCAGGGAAGATGAGGGGTCTCCACCCCTAGGGAGAACTTTCCTGGGATTCATCTGAAGTGTACCCAGGACTCTTCCAGTTGCACAAGAGGAGACTCCACATACCCTTGAAGATCCTTTTTTCACAGAACTGGGCAGAAGAGGATGGAAACAGTAGAGATGGAATCATTTATTATCAGCATCACTCTGGCAGTGCTGGCATTGAACGTTGTCTGTAAGTTGGAAAAGGACACAAACCTTCTCACCAACAAAGGCTTGTGAGCAAAACTTGCTGAGGCATCTTGGCACTTGAACAGCCTCATTCTGCACTGGGTAGGAAGAACTGATCAACATGCCTCTGCAGATCTTATGTGGATGTTCCCTGAGGACCTTGGGAAGAACTGGATTAACCAGGCTGACTAATGCAGAGTTTCATGGTCGGTCATTTCAGTGTCTCATCATTGTCTGGTCTGACACTGTCCCCAACAACTGGTTCATTGCTCAGAACCGATGTCTTCGTTAATTCCTCAAGATGTTTGGGGGGGCGGTTTTTGTGCCCCTCCCTCATTTACTGCCCTGCTTGCTAAGCTTGTAGAAAACAATTTCGCAGAATTGGTAAAAGTTTTTAAAAGCTAGTTATTCTAGCCCTGTCCTTTAATACCCAGTGTTTGCTATAACTTGGCTTAATCTTCTCTAAACCCAATTTCCCTTTACTTAATTGAAAAACTTAATGGTTATATCTCATTATACAGTATTATAAACTTCTGTACACCAAAGCCATTATGGCTGAGGAACGCTCACGTTCTTACTGCCACTTTTCTGCCTCTCTGAAAAAAAGAAGTTCAGAAGAGCTCATCTGCACAGGTTTTCCTGGGCTACAATCACAGGAAGGGCAAGGCTGTGAGCAAGAGAACCACACGGAGGAGAAAAACACTAGTGGCAAGAACATGGTATTTTCCAACCGGTCTTGCTCTTTTATAAGGTTAACTGTATGCTTTCAGTAGCATTACCCTCTAGGTAAACTTACTTTTTTTTTTTTTTTTTTTTTTTTTTTTTTTTTTTTTTACTTTGCAGTGATAATACTAAAAAGCTATACATTAATAACCGTTGTACAGTTTCAGTCTGTCATTTTCCATCTGGATAGTTGCCATTCCACATCTCCAACTTATTTTATTCTGGTGCTTTAGTAATGATCTTGTCTGGTCTGTAAGTCACATTAGCCAGGAGTCACACCAGGGACATCTGTAAAGCAATCAGTATTTATTACAAGGTCTATATGAACAGAAAGCCACACAGGGTTGACATTAGCAGAGCTGTGAAGTCCTGCCTGCCATCATTATACCAAAAGTGCACTGCAGAGCTTTCTCTAACCAGCTCAGCAAATTAACCTGTGGTCTGTACCATACTGTTATAAGGAAAATAATTTTACCACTTTTTTTTCTCCCCTCATCTGCTCCTTTGTGGCACTCATCCAGTCTGTGTACTCAGTATCCTTCTAATTTGTACTTCTTTGCACTGGTCTCCAAAAAGAAACAAACAACCCCACCAAAAATCAACCAACCAACCAACACAAAAACCCAGAAAAGCTCCCATAAAAAATAAAGGGCTATTAGTAAGTACAAACAACTCTACTGCTTAGAAAAGGTTAATCCAGTACCTTGCATTAATGGCTTCTGCTGAGAGTATTTAAGACTGCCACTTTAGATTTCTTCAAGTGCAAAAATTGGCTCCCTGCACCACTGAAGCTCAGTTCATCTATGCCAGTGTGACTTAAGATGATAAGATGATAAGTGATAAGTCTTACTTATCATTTAATTATGATTTTTCAGCGGCGTTCTGAGAGGATCTAACTGGACACTGGCTAACAAGACAAAGTAATGCTCCTGAAATGCCTACAGTTTCTAGTGATCCACAATGTACATCCCAAAGCCAGTTGTGGTGTTGCCAAGTCAGCATGGAGACAGCCGGTGTCATTTGAGTGTGCTGTGAGCATGGAATGTGTGTCAACACACAATTGCACAATTGCAGTGTGTCAACATTACCTGCTGCACGATTTCCACTCAGAGTTCGGCAATAGTGCTGTTGAAGAGGTTGTTGTGGTGCTGAGCCAGAGCGACCCCATCTCACACAGTATCTGGTGGTAATTTCGCTAATGAGCAGAGTAAGCACCAGCCTTGGACTAGATTTCATGCAGGTAAAAGCTTGGCAAGATCAGGGAGCTCTCTGCTGGCTGTAAAATAGGGAGGGAAAGAAGGACAATTAGCCATAAGAGACTTCTGCCCCAAAAACTTTGTCCTCAGTTTTGGCAACAAACAAGCTTAGAATTAAACAAATGTCACTGTCCTTTTTCTGTGTGAATCAGGATTTTTGTAGCACTTCCATTCTGTTATTTTGTGTTATGATTACGTTTAAGATAAGCAATTAACAGTAGCATTTCTCTTGAAGTAAGTATACCAGCGGGCATACCACTAGTTAATTCACCAATTCCCTCACACTGGCAATTCCAAGGGCCCATGGGTGCAGACAAATACAATATGTGATACTAGCCATCATGTATATTGACTTAAGTGTGCCCACGGGCACAAAACAAAATGCAATATAATAACTATTTGCTGCTCTAGGTTAAGTGTGCTCATGGGTACAAGCAAACTCAGCATAATGATCAGCTGTTCACCCTCCCAGAAGCACTTGGGATGAAAAACAACATCAGTGGGCACCTAAATATAAGCTCCTGATACAAGACCACCATGCAACTGTGGGTACTGAAAAACATGAAGTGCCTGGGCCTATTCCTAATCACAGAGCAGTAAAAGACGGGAGAATTTAGTGAATAATAGTGTATCAGTGCAGTCAGAATGTAGACAGCCTGATTTTGTCATTAGTTAACAAATCTGACCTTTCTTCCTTAGTCAGTGGAAGTTTTTATTTTACCGCACAACATGAAGTGTCTCAAAATAATGCAGGAATATAAGGAGGATGAACAGTTTCTCCATAAATATCTACCATAATTACAGCTTTCCATTCACAAACAAGTTATCAAGAGAAAAATTTACTCACACCCAGCAGTCTAAAACAACTACTAAAGAAAAGTTTCCCTGAAACAAAATAAGTAGCTTTCACCCCCATAAAGTACCTGGAGAGGTCACTTAGTCCATGGTACTCGCAATCTTCCTAATTCCCTCAGTTAAAACAACACTTAAAACTTCATTATAGTGCCTGAAATATTTTAGGCAATTTTACCATGATCCTATCAAATGATTATTCCAATTATCTCACTTCTAATCCATCTGGGATAGTTTAGTCCTGTTTCATAAAGAGGAAGAGTTTCTGCACTCTTTTTGGTTCATATCCTTATTTACTTGTCTCTTCCAAACTAGATTAGAACTGGTGATGTGTTTTTTAATCTCTCACCAAACACATTGAAAATCAGATTTTTTTTTTTTTTAGAGGATTGGCTCTTTTAAAGTTCCAGAAGAGGTCTGTGGCTCAGACTGGGTCCTTTCAGCCCTAGTAGCTATTGAGTGAGGCTGGTTGGAGTTCATGTCACTGGAACTCCAGGGCTCACTAGCCGGGTGTGGTGGTGCCCTGGCCGCTACTCAGCAAACAAAATTAGTGGCCTGGATGAGAGCTCTGGTAGGAACTAAGAATCTTCTGTAGTTACTGGAAACCCAAATGGTGACAAAGAAGGCCGCTCTGAGCTTCAAAGCCACTGCTGGCATTGGCCTGCTGTCTCCTACCTTTGAAAGCTGCGAAGAATTCGCAACGGTGGGGATTATGTGCCTTCTCCACCCTCTTGTTTGAGTGCTGCTTGTGGGAACTGTCAAACGTTTGCATCTTGCACAGGGAATGCAAAATTCACTTTGCTCTGTTTTGTTTGGCAGAGTTAGATCAAACCATCAAGTTATCTCTTTTGCCTTTCTGGAGCATCCAATAGCAGAGCCTGGGAAGAATTTCTCCCTGTGGTTCACAGAGGTATCTAGTCAGTTCCCAGAGCTCAGTTCCCAGTGCTGGTGTGCCAGGCATCTTCTAAAGGAATTTGATGCCTTGTACAGTGTACTAGAGCTGGGATTCAGAGACTCTTTTTGGCTAGATTCTGTGGTGATTCTTGCATGGAAGAGCATGAGCTTCCATCAGTGTAGGTTGGCATAAGCAAAAGGATAAAATCCATGGACCGGGAACTGATCCATAAAATTGCATGTGTTGGTGTGTGGCAGGTTCTAAATACTGAATACAAACATTGGAATTTACACAGCAGGTTGGAAATAGGCTCCTTCAAAAGCCACAGGTGGCTTGGGTAAGGTGTAGCACCTGGGATAGTGTGAAGGACACTTTTGGCAGTATCTGTTCACAAGCTGTTTTGTCTAGTTTTCGTTCTATGTTTTTTTCTTTTCTGATTTTCTCTCAAGGACAGGGCAGACAGTCTGAGTATTTTTTTACTGGCTTCAAATGATGCAGATTGAAGCAAGAGCTGAAGGATAAGACAAAGACTGTTTTTAAAAGAGCTAAGCTTTACTGCCTGGTGATAGTTTTTCGAAATACATTTACTGAAGATTTATGTAAAATCTATCTTTTGTCTACTTAAAATATCTCAAATGGATGTACAGGTCAAAATTTAATGCATATGGGTTTTCATTATTTTAAATAATTTGCAATATAAATGATTTACGATGACATCAGACCTTTGTTCTTTGGCTGTCCACCATAAATCGAGGCCCACCCAAATTTCCAGCCTTAGCTGTTTTTCTGCATTCCCTGCACCAGTATCTATAATCTCAGATCTGTGATCCTTCATGTAAATGACTTCCAACAAGGAAAGGAAGGGAACACATAATTTGCTTTAATACAGGTAATTTTGAAAGAGGAGCAAGACCTTTACATGAGAAATAGTTGACATCCACAGAAAAGGGAGAACTAATGCTTGTAGAAGTGAAAGTCATCCTTGATGAGGGTGGCGCGAGCTACCAGTGAACCAAATGTGACCAAATGGACTTTTTGTGTAGTTGAAACTGCCAGACATGATCGACTTCTATCTTTCTCTTTCATAACTTCTTCATGTTTTCTTTCTCTCCATAAATTTATAATGCATTTAATTAATCCAGTTCTGGCCAGTAATGTTGTAGGTAACTGCTTGGAAAAGTGGGGTATTAGGATTAAGCCAGGCTCCCCAGGGTCATTCTGCAAGCCCATGGTGAAAAACCTTAGTGACACCTGACACTCAGAGTTGTGCTGTCATGACAAACTTGCTCCTAACAACCATAAAATTTTTGAAATGCTCAGACTTTTTGAAAGACCTCGTGAAAACTGCATTCATTATCATGTTTGCAAGTTGTCCTATGACAGTTAATGTACAAAGACCTTTGGATCCATCATAGCCTATATTTGAAGCCTTCCCAGATCAGTGGTTACTGAAAATTGCTGCTACCAAACAGCTCTTCTGTGGTTACACTACGAGAATTAAACCCTGAATTCAACCCAGTTTCTCATCCGTAGATGTCATCTCAAAACCTATGATGTCAAGACTCTGCCACACCTCTAATTTGTACTCATGATACTGAAAGACACTTAGATCTGAAACAAGCATTGTATTCTTGCAAACTTCCCGTACCAGTTAGCCTTGACACAACCCCTTTCCTGCTCTGTCACAGGATGGATTTCTGTTTTCACAGTTTCATGCATTATTGCTCATGCATGTAGTTTTAAACACACCTCTGAAATTTGACCTGACTGAAGAATTGTAGCAATTGTGAGCCATATCGTAAATTACAGCAATATCTTAAGGGGAATCCTACTGCTGACATCCAGGCTGTCTATGCAGTCCTCTGGGTATAGGAATGTCTGACAAGGCCCATTCATCTCTTTGCTGTCTTTCCTACAGTGTTTGTCCTTAACAAAAAACCAGCACTACCAGTACTCTTAACCCTGAGGTCAGAAAGGATGAGATGTTGTGGTGAGCCTGATTATGCTTTCCTGCATCCGAGTTTCCAGTGGCTTTACCACAATGAGATCCAGTGAGAAAATCTCAGTGTAGTCCTGATTTATGTGCAAGAGTGCAGAGGAGAGCAAAAGCTTTTAGTATCTTGGGAAGTAGTTAGGGATTAAGGCCAAGGAAAGGACAGTCATGTTCAATTACATCCTAAAAAAAGAAAATTCAAGTGAAAGTCCTGGCTTTCTGGACTGTTTCTGGGCTGGCAAATGTTCACACTTGGCAGATCCTGCTGAAAGCTAATGGACCCATTTAGATCCCCTCCCATACACTGTGGCATCATTTGACCATTCTGAGGGAGGTCTGGTGGGAGTCTGATAATTCAGCATTTTTTTTCTGAAATGAAATTAGGGAATGCATTCAGTATTTTAAGATCTCTGATGCTCTCTTGTCAAGAATCTCCACTGAACCAGTCCTTCATTCCAGATATGTCTGAGGGAAGAAAAATCATGCAAAGTGCAAGGCTGACACCTGGAGGGGCTGCGAGAGGCAGACAGGGAGCCTGGAGCAGCCACGCATCCTGCAACACAGCTGAGTGGGGAAAGCTCAGAGGGAGTGGCAGATCCCAGGATTTGAAATTATGCTTTTCTAGTGAAGGGATGTTTTCGATATGCTTCTGATTCCCCCTTTCCAATAATAAAGAAAAATACAGATTTCTATTTCAGATTTTCCATGCCTATTTTTAGGAGTAGAGAGGTGTGACTGTGTCACTTAATTATTCATTTCTTCCACACCCAGAAATATTTGGATCAAAACTTACCTTGGTCAATAAGCTACTACAAATAATGCAAGGTTATTTTTTCAGTTGGTTGGTCTGATATATTTGAATTGCTGTGTATCAGACTTCCCACTGCTTTGCCATTTGCTTTAGTCTGTGTTGAGTTTCTGAATTACGGATTTGCAGAGCAATTCCTGCTGTCAAAGCTGCCGCCAGAAGATTTGGCATTAGGTAGTTTTCGCATCTGGTTCTGCCAGCACCCACGTTAAGGCTTTTCCTGAAGCTGATCCTAATCAAGGAAAGCAAGGCAGTTTGTGGGACGAAGTCTTCATGCTTTTCAAAGTTTGCTTCCAGCCTGGCAGTCACTCTTTCATAACACTTGTTCAAATTTTTTCAGTAATGTCTCTTCGCTGCCAGGAATTATCTCAGTATTAGTGAATGCTTGTTTTGCTTGGTCTAATTTTAGAACATGTTAATAACTCAGTTATTTACTGTTTTGGCATTACCATACATTTGGTAGCTCACAGACCCAAAGATTAAATGTCCATTACATATCCTTAATTCTCTTTGTCATTTCCAGTGTAGTTCCAATCATAAAATTTGCTTATCAGTGAGTAGTTTCTTATGGAAATGGGAAAAATAAACCAACAAAACACAACAACCAACAGTTTTCAGAACTCTTTTACGCAGTTCTATTATCCCACCTGCAGTATAGCTCCCCGAGTCTCCACATATCTTCTCTGGTGTATCTTAATACTGATTGCATTTCTTTCCCTTCTAGCCTTCTGACTCCCAAGATATCACTGATGCTTGGTTCATCCTGATGAGCATACTAAACCGCTACAAACATTCTCCATGTAGACTAGCCTAAAGGGTGAGCCACGAAAACACTTGTTCCATTTTGGCGAGCAGCAGAGAGGTGCATTGAAAGCTTCAGGACCAGCACAGGGCATGGAGTATGCTGAGGATGCTGCTTTTCAGCAGAGACTTGGAGGTCTAATGCCATCTCTGTGGCATACTGTTTCTTCAGTGCTTCTCATTAACTGTGCTATGACTAACAAGGTAGTAACATCTTTCTCCCCTCTCCACCCAGACAATACTGCCAATGCTGGATTGTCAGTTATGTTGAATTACACTGGATGACTTGTGGTTACTCACTGATGTGGACAAATAATTCAGGATCAAGGGTGAACTCTGGCCACTAAACTTGTTTCAATTGTGACTAATTCCAGACTTAAAACCTGGCTCTTGCTGACATTTTATTAACCCAGTTTGTTGTCCTCCTAACCCCCATTATCCAATCCAGGCAGATTATTTGCTTTGAAAAGATAGATAGCTTCCATGCAAATTCTGAGTAGACCCAGGTGCCACAGCTAGATTCTAGAGGAGTTACAGTCATGAGACATGCTGGTAAATAACTTTTATTCTAGATGCTTCCAAACTCAGTGGCATTCTCTCTCTCTTTAGATATTGTCTGGACTCTCATTCCTGCAAAGCAGCTTGGCACCAGTATGAGGAAGTGTCCACATTCGTATCTTCAGACGTGTGTGTTCCCAAAGAGATCAGCAAAGGTGAACTTAAGCACACATTTAAAATTAAGGACATTCTCTTGCTTTGGAGTTGGAATCTCTGACTACCCCTTCCTAAGTGACTCTCTCTGAATGTTCCAAAAATAAAGCGTTCAAGTTAAGAATAACTTGCTGCCTTCCAGTGAATTCATCATTTCCAGCTTGAAGAGAGAAATCCAGGAAGCATCAATAAATCTACTTTGACAGTGGAGTAAAGAGCTGCAAAAAGAGTAAACTATCAATGTAATGTGGCTTAATTTCTCAGAGAAAGATATTTTTTTAATAAACTAAATAATAATGCCAGCAAAGTGAAATAGCAGGAAACGTCACACTTGATTATCTCTCAGTAGAACAGAAATTAAATAAAAAGAAGGCAAGGTAAACGACAGGGTTTTACATTTAACGAGGGAAGTAATAACATAAACCGAGAATAATAGCATCCACTGAAAATCTATGCACAGCAACCTGAGTATGTCAAAGGGGTGTATTCCCACAGAAACATTCATTTAATGTACACATTTTTCCTTGAACAAAAGGCAGGTTCTGTGCTGGGAGTGCAGGATTCGTGGAGATACTGTGATCGGACGTACGGGGGCAGCCTTACCTGCGGGTTATCACAGCCTTGCAACATCGTGGCCGGGCCGCTGCAGCAAGCGCGCTTTGGCCTTCCAGATTCCCATGGCTAGCTCTGGAGCTTCGGCCCTTTCTAAACAAGGGACCCATGCAGGCTTTCCAGATTTCCTTATTCAACGGGTAAGCACTGTCCCTTTAAATAAACACGGAGTTCTCAGTCCAAATGGGAACTGAAGCCCAGGCTGCTCTCGGTTATGAAACCTCGCTTTCAGAGCTCACAGGCTCGGGGGCTGCTGCTACACTCCGAGGTTAATAATCAGTTTTAATATTCACTTAGGGGGCTGTAAAAAAAGAATGAAAATTTCCTAATTTGAAAATGGACTTGATTGGCAGCTTTATTATCTCTATAAGGTGCGTGGCATTCCACACAATCAAGCCATTTAAAAAAATAATCTCACTGCTTAAGTCATACATGCTACTAATTACATTTTAATAAGTCTCTTTAAAATCTTTCCATTTTTTAAAATATCCTAATATTAGATAAGTGATTGCTGGGGACACTGGAGGGCACTGAGGTTTATAGAAAGAGGAATACCATAATGAAATTTCATTGGGGTGGCATCACCAAACAATTGCTGTGATAGCAACACTCCCAAGCTTGGAGAAATGCCAGCCATTCCCCCCCAGAACTGACTCAGGCATAAGCCTCTCTGGCTCAGGACCGACATAGAACATGGATGCTTTTTGCAGCATAAAATGGCCTCTTTCTGTCTTGGAAATGACTGAGGAACTGTCCACTTTGGCTTTGGAAAGGATTAGGGAACTGTTTTTTCTCCGTTGAACAATGACTTTGAAACACATTTTTGTTCGGTTTTGTTCTGGCTTGAAAATGAAAGTTCATTTGTTGTTGTTTTTTTAATTATGTCAAAGTTGGACAGAAAGAAAACTTTTTTTACCAGCAGTATGCAGTAGCAGACAATGGGAAAGGCTTCCATGGAATTAGAAACTAAGGCTCCAAGTAGATGAGATGAGTCCATCTCAAAGATGAAACCCAGTTGGGAGATCATTTGGGAAAAACATAGTGTGGTGTGGGATTACTGGGTGTCTCTATCTCCTATACGGGACACGGATCATTATCCAAGAACACCAATCCAAACTTCATCACTCTAAAATTAAAAACAAACAAATAAAATAAAAACAGCAAAAAACTCAATCAACAGGGGAGCTGAACTGACAAACTACAGATTCAATTACCCTGAAAAATAGAAAATTTCCAACTCAGAAACCAGCAGTTACAACCTAGTGGTGTAAGTAGGTGCGCCATGACATTCCATGTGCAGAGCCCAATATTTTCTATCGGAAGTCGGCTTTCTTCTCTCTGTATATAAAGTTCTGTTTCTCCAAATTATGACTGTTGAGCAACTAACACCACTTCCAGTGTAATCTAATACCACTGTCCATGAGGGAGAAATATAATCCCAAATTAATGTGTAACTGTTGCTTTTAGAGAACTTTACTGGGATAAAGGGACTTTTTTTGCCAAAACAGAATGGCAGTGCCAAATTTTACATTATATTGCATTTTGTCCTCTGCAATTTGTGTACTGGGACCTGAGATCAAAAAGTTATTTTGGGAACAATAATGACTTCAATGTATTGCCTGCTTTTATGTGATTTTTTTCCTCCTGACTCTTGTCTTCTGAAATGATACTATAATAAATCACAGTATCAGTTTTAGTTTTAAAGATAATCAAGCTTCTAGCAGTTCATTATTAGTAAAGGAAACCAGAAAAAATGTGATATCTTCTTGAAGATTCAAAACCTAGGAAAGACATACAGAGAATCTATAACTTTTTTGTTTCCCTTTCAAGTCTCATAATATTTAAGTAAAGTTGGTTTTGGAACCCAAAAATTATTTTTAATACTTGCAATGGACAATACTGATATAAACATCTTGCATTAGTTTGTTTGAAAGTGAGCCATTTTCTGACTAACTGAAGCTCTGTCAACCCATGTGTTTTTTCTGTACATCATCAGAGAATCCTTGGATTCAGTCCATCGCATCTTTAGGTCTGATCTTACTCCCACTGAAACCCAAAGGAGTTCTGTCCCTGATCACCAATTAAAAATGGATCAAGCTCAATTTTACCATATAGTACAAATAAGAACAGTTTGTTAATATTACATTTCTGATTACTAGTTGTGCATCTTTCTGATTTAAAGGTGCATAAGATGCCTCTGTAAAGAAATCAATGTATCTGACATAAGCCATGACATAGAAAAGGGTTGTCATGCCTTCCTGCCTTCCTGGTTTTTGTTTTTTTTTTTTTTTTTTTTTTTTTTTTTTTTTTTTTTTTTTTTTTTTTTTTTTTTTTTTTTTTTTTTTTTTTTTTTTTTTTTTTTTTTTTTTCCTGAGAATAAGAGCAGAAGGTCTTGTTTTGCACTGACAGGCTGGGAGGCACATGTTCAGCGAACTTCTGCACAGGAAGTAAATGTCCAGGTCATATTTATCCCTTTTCATGTGGTTCTTTTAATCCCCCAGATTGGGTTTCAGAAGAGTTTTACAGTTTCAGTTTTACAAAGCAAACCTTCCTTTAATGTTGGCATTTTAAAGAAAATGCTTCAGTCAAAACATGTGTGTTTTACATCAGCCAGATGTGATGTTCAGGGGAACAGGCCACAATGTGGCAGCCAGCTCTTCTGCAAAAGCTGGACATCGAATGGGACCTACTAGTCCCCAGTTGAGGGATCAGCCTCCTGAATATCTCAGACAGTGGAAAAATATATATATTTTTTTAAATTAAAAAAAAAATTAAGTCCCCAAGAAAGTTCCAGATTATGAGCATAGCCAGCAGTGCTACAACTTGCATGCCAGTATCCTGTATGGCCAAAAGACAGAGCACAGCCCTACTGTGCACAGACCTGTTGTTGGGGTTTAGTTTGGTTTGGTTTTTTTTTTTTCTTTTTC
>VZSR01003801.1:6034074-6091494 GCA_013398615.1 Brachypodius melanocephalos | reverse complement strand
TCTGAATTGCCCAGATACCTGTCTTCTAAACCAAGACACCTGTACACCCGAAAATGCATTCTTGCTTACAAATGGTTAAATTAAAACAAAACAAGAAGTCTTAAGGGCAGCAGTACATCACCATGTCCAGCACTGCACCAGTAAATAAAACCTGACTCTTCACAACTTCCACTGAGCTTCACTGTCCTTGTAACCTGCTTTTCCCAGGGCCTAATCGTGGTCATTTTAATTAAAAAACAATGAAACACAATCAGACTCTTAACTTTTTCTAGGACTTAAGTCACAGCCATGCCAGATGGGGCAGGTCCCATTTTCAACTGTCCCCTCTAAGTTACGGTCAGCTGTGACACAAACTGTGACTTTTTTGTACCTCTGAAAGCCTTTCCTGAAAGGGTTCTGTGGACACGGCTGGAGTTTACACTGGAGAGAAGGTTTTTAGCAGCCAATGATGTAGCTGGTAGGTTAGCACGACCCATGTCTGTGGGAGACAGAGGCCAGTTTAGGGGCCTGAGGCAGCCACCATTTCCTGTCATTTTTTGCCATTTTTCCTAGTCTGTCAGGCAGTGCCTCAGGAGGAGCAGGCATCAGTCTCCTGACGTGGCTACCTTTCCTCACAGCCTCTGCAGCAGTCTCTGGCTGTGTCATCTACATGCAGCTGTGCTCGTTCCTCAGTAAGCTGAGTACTGGGCACCCTCTCCACGGCCGCCATGTTGTGACTGTTGGAGCCCCCTGACCAGCCCCTCAGGGACTGTTGCTGCTCTGAGTTGGGCCCGTTGAGACTGGGCTGGGGCCGTTAAAGGCTGGCCTGTGGCAGTTGAGGCTGGGCTGGGGCCGTTTAGGCTGACCTGAGGGGGTTAAGAATGAGCTGAGGCAGTTGAGGAAGTTGAAAAAAGGCTCAGGCAGAAAAGGATGCTCTGAGGCAGAACTGAGGAATCTGAGGCCTTAAAATTCACCTTACCAGTGTGTGTGGCCTCCATACCCCTCAGCAGGTGCCTCACCCCCCTGCCATCTCCTCACAGTTATCTGGGCAGGAGACCCCCAAGGGAGCACCTTTTGGAGACAATCCGTGGGAAGGTCTCTGCAGTGAGTAGTAACTTCTTCCAGAAAAGCCACTACAAAGTGTCACGCTACACCAAGACCCTGTCTGTGGCACAGGCAGCCATCTTGGGAGTCCTGGGAAAGCAGCTCTGTACCTCTGTTCCTGTACCAGCAATGGGTGAGTATTTTCTCTGTTTCCAAAATTAAGCACTTTTCCTTGGCCAGGGCTGGCTTTCGAATTCTCTGGAATAACAGCTATAGTCTCTTGATTTGAGACCATTTTTTTCTTCCTTTAACTTTTGTGTTAATCAGAGGTCCACTGGCCTGGGCTCTCCATTATCTCCTTGAATAATGTAGCTAGGTTTTCCACAGCGATGTCTGCTTTCCTCACTGTAGCTAGGTATAGATTTTGTCTTTATTGTGGGCTAAATGGTATGGTCAGATGGCCTGCAGTAAATTTCACAGGGGGGTTAATTTAATGTCCTGGAGTCTAGGTGACTGAATGGAGTAGGACTGGAATATGTTGTTCCTCTGGAGTGAATCTGAAGCAAATATACTTTATAAGCTGTCCTGTATGGTACATCTATTCCAAATATCCTGGAGAAAAGCCTATAAGACTGGTTTATTCCTTCATGGGGAGCTAGATTGAGCAGGATCACGTTTGGGCATTGGGATTACCTGGATGTTGCACTGGGCTAGAACAACTGTCTGCCTCTTTTCTTGGGAGCAGGAGAAATGCCATAAAGACAAAGAAACCTGATTAAGTTATATGGTATATGTACATTACTCTAAGCTTTTTTGTACTGATCAAAGTAAGGCTGAAGTCTTTTAGAGGGTTTAGTTATATTTGGTAAAACCAGATTTGGCTCTCAGAGGTGGCTAGATTTGCATAAGCATCTCACAAGTTTTTACTCAACTAGTGTGCCCCCATTTCTCTTTGGCTGGTAAATATCTTGATAGATAGCACAAATAAATAAATAAATAGAAACATGCATAGTTGTGATTTTTCTTTTGAAGCGTGTGAGTATCCAGAACTTGATTGTTATTTATGCTTGGCTGTTCCTCTTATCTCCACTCAAGATTTTTACATCTTGTTAATTGATATTTTTGCTGTCGTGCTCTGCCTTGCATTTTTAAGGCTCTCTGACTGAAGTTAAACTTAAGCTAATACAAGCAACAGCAGTTTTTGAAGCTATTTTTTAGGAAGTATCAATTACCAGCAGTTTTCTCTGATTTCACTTGTATATATTGCTCCTTACTACCCCTAGGAATTAGTCCTGAAAATAAGGAACAGCAAATCTAGAAGTTTTTCTACCATCGATCTCTTAAAGGTCAAATATTTACAATGGATTCCTGGATTAATATTAAATTCTTGGCTGAAAACTACTCTAGCAGTGAAAGAAACAAACCCCAAAATGTTATGATAGGAATAGACTAAGGTACCACAGTGATTCCCTTTCCAGACCACTTGCCTCTCATCCAGAAGGAAGACAGCCATGGTGTGACTGGCCAGTGTAGGAGGAAGGGAAGGTGGCTTTCTCTCATGCCTTCAGATCACAAAATCCATATACCTAGGATGAAAGTCAAATGGCTGTGGCAGAAATTTAGAAAATGAATTATTAATCCTGACTTTATCACATATCCTCTGTGTGACTGGGTCCATTCCATTCCATTCGCCATTTGCCTTGCTTTCCTCTGCAGCAGTCCTATGATACAGAGAGGCAATAGAAAAAAAAAAAAAGAAAAATCCATCAGTGGCTGTGAGGCGCTCAGCTGCTATGGTCAGATAAGTACCACAGCGAAGGAAACTCCTCTAAGTATCTATTAAGGACAGCACTTCACAGGGCTCTTGCCCCTTCTATCCAAGGTGCATGAAGCATTCCATCAATGCTACTCATACTCCTTCAATACCCCTGAGAAGCAACGCATTATAAATCCCATTTTACAGATGGGCGAACTGACTTCTCCCCAAGTCCCAGAGTGGTTCAGTGACAGAGCTGGGAATTGAACCATTAGACATTTCCCTCTTCATGACAGCTCTGTACAATCCCAGAACTCATTTATTTTCCTTAATAAAAAAGAAGTAAACAAGTATTTTCTTTCTGAGACCCACTGAGGATGGGGGACTGGGGGGAAAATGGAAGTAAAATTAAAAATAAAATTACATCATTCCCTACTGGCCCCGAGTTGTCCAGTCTCCTTTACATTCACACTTCTCTTTGTTATGTTTCCTTGAAGTTGAACCTCCCTGGAGAAGGGAACCTCAGAGTTTCTGGTGCTGGGGAAGAAATGCTTCAAGAAAAAGAAAAATAATCGCAGCTGCAATGTTAAAAATAAGAAGCTAATCAAAGGCAGCCCATGTGGGCGCCACTTTCATCTCTCATCTTCAAAGAGGTGCAAACAAACATTGTCGGCGTGCCAAGCAGCAGCCTCAGCGCCTGATGATCCCATTACTCCTCCAGCGTCCACCCTCCCTTTCCATGCTGCTGAGCCTGTAGGCATGGGACTCCAGGATCACTGCCAAGGTGGGAACCTCTAGTCACCAGAGGGGAAACCACATATGGAATTTCTCTGTGGATCCAAATCATTTCATAACAAACATATTTGTACCCTATAGATCATTCTTTGTACTGTTTGCCTTTCTAGTAACAAGAATAGCATCTCTTATTCCCTAAGATGCTGAAAAGCCTCTAGATCAGAGCTGTTGTTCTGGTGCTTTGAGGTATTTTGTTTTCCAAAGATCTGGTTATTTCAAAAAAATAATATACAGGCGCTGATGGAATCCAGATGTACTTAGTGCAGCAGAAGACTCTGGGTTAGTAGTTAAAGTGAAGGCACTTAGGGGAATTTGATGTGCTGGGTCTCCTCCCAGCACTTAAGAGAACTTGCCTTGAAGTCCATGCACCTAATAGATTTGTACCTCAGTTTACCTGAGTTTACTTGCCTCAACATGAGCCTCACTGTTCCTGCACACCCTAAGGCAGTTCATATGGTAAGTTAACTAACTTCGAACAAACCAGTTTAAGTATCAAACCCAAGGTATAGTGTGATGCTGTGTCTGAACTAATGCAACTTAATGTATTACAGTGTCATCTTAAGTGTGGTAACATGGGGAGCGTTGTTCCAGAATGGGACCTGCATAGAAAATGCAGATCACTATGTGCTGTATGGGGCAGCACTTGATAATGTAGCTCAGATTCAGAAGAAGAAGGGTAAATAAGGTGGTAAATAAGGTGAGGAAAAGGACTGAACTCTTTCCCTCAGTGTTGATATTTTCAGTGGATGAATGAGAGTAAAAAAAGGGAATTTGTTCTATATGTATTTTCCTGCCTTGTTCGGAGCATGAGTGAAACATCACTCATGGGTACTGCCCTCCTACAGAGAGGATCCTACGGAATGAGGATGCAAGAGACCCATTAAACTCCTGGGCTCTGCCGCTGCTCTTGTGCATATTCTTAGGCTACTTCACCAGCTGCAAAACTCTGATGGTTTAGATAAATGGCTTTGAGAACCATAGATTAAAATAACTAAATATTATTTCTTGGAACTGCATTGCACCTTGATGTTGCCAGAACCTTGGCAGAGCAGGTGTCTTTACTGCCTTGTACCTGTCTGGGTCTTTCCTGTTCTGTTAACGTGAGTGGCATTCCAGTAGCTGCAAGAACTGGATGGCTGTGGCAGTCATCCACCTACAGAAGCTCTGTGGGGCCCGCCCTGTGTTTCACAATGAGAGACTGGGAGATGGAGTGGAGGGAATAGAATTGGATCCAGCTCATTGTAACGAGGAAAGCCTGTCCTAGCCAGGAAAGGATTCAATTAGGAGGCTGGAGGAATATGGATGATACAGGGAGGGCACCAAGACATCTGGGGCTGCCATTACTGGCAAGAATAAAGGTGCTTTGCATAAGAGCAGGACACAGTCGCAGGGGAAGAGAAATCTGCTCCCAAGTAGCACTGATTCCCCCTCCCCTCTACAGTGCACAACAAGGTACAGATTAGACCGTTACACTCAGGGGAAGCCACAGAGTTGCACTCTTTTTCATGGACAGTAGCAGGAAATCGGTGAATTGGAACCAAATGGGAAGCCTTACTCAAACCAGCTGTGACCCCGGGAAGATCAGAAATGCTGAGATGTTTTTGCTTCGACACATCTGCCAGTGCTGAGGGTGGGGGTAGGCTGAGGGTGGCAGCAGCCAATTAGACGCTGCTGGATTATATCATGCTGGTAATAGACTAGCTGGCTTTTAACACAGAAAGGTAGAGGAGACCATTCTGCTGCTACATAGTCAAAACCATGAGTGTATCCCAAATTTTAGTTGGCTCATCACCTGCTTCAGCAGCAAGACTTTGGTCTGGGACTTTCACAGCCATACCACATCTGTAGGCTACAATCTGTTGTGATCAAGCACTGCTGACCAAAGGTATCTTCTATTTCCATTCAGCAGACTTTGTAAAATAACTTGAGTCTGTTTGGATGGGGACATGAGAAAATTAAAGCATCATCATATCATGGTGACACATGCTGTGGAGTCCGTTTTAAGTCCCAGCACCAAAACCACCACTATCTGCAACTGGATCTTACTTTGGCTCTTCTGTATCTAGTTCTGCCCCCTTGCTTAATGGTAATTAATTTTCAAACCTTAGGAGACAGTGATGAATGTAGCATTGAACTTGGTGCACATTTTGCTTAAAGACCTAGCTGTAAATTCTTATGATTAGGTGAGGTTATTTTTCTTATTTGCACAAGTTAAAGGCAAATTCTGACATCAGTAGTCTCCAAAAAGTCTGAAATTCTATCACTGTAAAGGCTCTGAAGTCAGGTCAGTACAAAGTAATCCAATGTATTCATTCATTTTCAGCTCTCTTGATTATAAAAGCCTGATGCATGAGTTTTTTGCTTATTTGATTCTGGTAATAATGAAATGAAATGAAATGACGGGAAATCAGTTGCTCCGCTGGCGCTCTCACTCTGTCTCTTCCTTCATCCTCTTTGTCTAAATAAGGAGTACAAAATTAACTTCAGTTAGCATTAAATTCTTTCAGAGGCCTTGAGGGCTGTGATCAGTGTGTCCTTTATTTGCACCAGGCCACAGGGCACTTGTAACAAGAAGGCAAAAATCCCTTGTCCAGTCTGTTTGCTTCTCTGCTGCCACCTTAGAGGGAGCAATTAGTTAGTGAATTACCCCGGATGAGAAGGAGGCTGCATTAGATCATTGTGTTTCACAAGGAACCCTGAAGTCACGAAGACCTTCTTGGTCCCATACCAGCACAAACTAGATCTATAGGGTGCTGTCTACCTTTACGCAAATACTACTGCCATATTTTATCTATTAATTACGAATATTTCTGTGGGTGAGGCTGTTGCTATTTTTAGGAAGCCTGCACCCACTCAGTGTCCGTTGAAATTCATCACTGTTTATCTGCTGACTTTTGTAGACTTTGGGACAGGAGGTTTCTGCTTAGCCTAGAAAATAATTCTGTCCTGTTATATCTGTTCCACCAGCTGGAGGGGCTGGCAAGCCAAGAGGGGCTTATCAGCTAAGAGCAGGGAGAAGCCAAGTAGTTTCTTGCGGTGTGCCCTCTAAATGTCAGGCAATTGAAGGATAAATTCTCCATTGTTTTGACTGAGTAGTGCTTTGCACTCTCCTAGCATAGGTATAAATATGAAATTTAGGGGAGGAATTGGGCAGACTGAAGTTGGGTGAACTGGAAAGAAGCCTGTGTCTGCCTGCAGAATGTCTCTGGCATCAGAATGAACCTAGGCATCATCCAGGAGGAGTGAGATGCAGGGAATATGGATCTAATGATGCAACAGGAATATGTTTCTGGAGACCCTGTCAACACTCTCATGCTTTATAACTCTATCTGACCCCTTCCAGGGAGGGTGAGGTTCTGGTTTACATTAGCCAAGATGAGATGCAGTGTTGACAGGACTCAGCAAAACTCCAGTAGAGTTTTGCTCACTGGCCGCCCCATGCAGTAACAGAGCCATGCATGGTGAGCCATGCAAGGGTGCCACCTGGGTCTCTTATAAAACAGTCTGAAGGTGCAGCTTCTCAAATGATGGCACAGAACCTCCTCCTTCCCCTTTCCCAAGAGATATAGTGACAGTAGCCCACAAAACCAAGATAGCTGTCTAAGAACAAGCTGGATTTCATTCTGCTTCTGATGGTGTTTGAATGGTGTTTCGCACGGAAGTTTCATTCTCCACTGTGAAGGCCAAATTGCCCAGTTTGTTGTCTGAGCCCCAAAAGGCATGAGTTTAAGGCACAAGAGTCACAGAAATTCCTGTCTGCACTATAGAATACTGTCCTGGTCCACAGTAGGAAGTGCTGTAGACTTGTAAAGACTCTTTCCTGGTGGAAAGGTTCAGTGGGACAGAAGAAGGTGATCTATGCAAATGTGTATTCCCCATTCTTAGCTCACTCTGCAGAATCCTTGATAAGATTTACCCCTGAAGGTAAGCATGTTTCTCCAAGTGGGATTTATTTCACTACTTGTTGAGTGACAAATGAAAAAAAAAACCAACCCTGAACACTGGGATGTGGTCTTACTCTTTATGTTTCTAAGACAAGTTACCCTGAAAGTAGGGTATGTTTCCAAAATTAGAGTCTTTCAGATCTGAGGAGAGTTGCGAGAAGATAATAAATAATAATCTGCAAATAATCTGCAAATCAGTGCATTTTCCTGAAGAAAATGATAATTGGCTTCTCTGTGAAGCATTTTCCAGCCAGTTTGCATAACCTTTGCTTGGAAACTAAACAGAACTGACCAATTTCAATTTATAGCAACTTCCTTTGGCATGTGCTCTGCTCTGTTTGCACCATTGCCATGGCAGCAAAGGAACTCTTTATTTGTCCAGTTACCTTGCCACATCCTGGCCTTACATTGGAGACCTGATTCAAAAAGGCAAGAAAAGCTAGTTAGCATTCAGGAAACTGGAGGTCAAATGTCGTTTTCCTTATTCCACTCTTGCACATTATCCTTTCAGACTGAGAAGAAAAGCTGAGCATAACCTCTTTACATTTAGAAAGTTACTTTTTTCTGAGGGTCTTAAGGACTCCATAAAGCTGTGGTGAAAGTTTCTGGTTTTCTCTGGCCCGTGTGGTCTGAGCACAATGGATTTAATGCTTATGCACAGCTAGCCAGTGTTAAATGAGCGGCACGAACCCGAGACGCTGAAGAAGGGCAAGAGAACTGGGAACTGATTTTAAGACAGTAGATGGAGTCAGCTGAAAAGGCAGGAAGTGTTTGTTCTCCGAAACAAGAAGTTTCTTCCTTTAATGTGAGGTTGAAGAAAGACAGAGAGAAGTGTGAGACATGAACCGCAAAGACTTAAATTCAAGACTAGGTCTAGAATTCCTGTATACAAGCACACAATGACTAATATTGGATGAAAGTGGGGTCCGAGGGCTTAAAGTTTATTTGAGACTTCATCGGTTCCCATCTCATCTCCTTCCGCTGAAATAACAGATTTATTCAGTGGCTCTTACTTAATCCTTTGGGGTGTAATCCTTACTTAACCCTTGTTTGCATGTGCTGATTTGGCTTATATGATCAGGCCTTTTGATATGGTTCTTGAGTGTTGGCGTAATAGCCTTCAGAAACAAAACAAAGCAAGTCTTCCTCACCAGCTGGGGTCTAAATTCTCACGTGACCCAGAAACTGCTGTTCAGTCTTGACGAGATGCTTGGGTACTCCTTTCCATGAGTAGATTACCTGGAGCAACAGTGTCAGAGCAAAAGGTTCTGTGGTTCCCAGCAGTTATTGTAGGCGTGGATTTTAGCATGGAATAGGTTAATTCAGAAATTCTCCATTGTTTTTTAAGAGGCAGACACTGTGCTGGGAAAATAGTGTCAAAAAGCAGGCTGGATTGGGGTATTCCTTGAAACAGGCAGACCTGGTATCCTTGGGGAAGAGTTGATGATGGGGTCACATAATTCACTCTTCATGTTAATTCTTGTATTTGGAATAAAGAAACAAGTCTGTTAAAATGTTTGCCCAATACTTTGGGGCCAACAGTTATAATTACACTTATTCTAATACATATCCGTACATTTGGTGACTCACTGATGCAAATCTGCTTGACTGCTTCCAGAGGGATTTGCAGCAGGGGCGGCAGAGGAAGAGACAATCTGGTCCCTGGGTTTGAGCCCTGGCGTGAGATTTCTGCTCTTTTACATACCCTTGAAGCTGGGATGGTCTGAGTAGGGAGTCTGGATTTTGCTTTTGGTTTGCTCTCTTTCTGTGGCTCTTCAGCAAGACCCGACCGAAGTTCTTCACTGAGACAATGTAATTGGGACATAAGTGAATTCCAGTCAGTTCGGGAAACACATCCTTTCAGTTCCTGAAAACATGCTATTATTAATTAATGAGCGCAAATACTAAGGGGGCCGCACGCCTTTCGTTCCTTGGTCTCAGACTTGTGTCTCTCCATTCGTCTCTTCTTGCTAAATTTTTCAGTGTTTTTAACATCAGACTGATGTTACGTATAATTACCAACTTTGCACCAAAATTATATTTGACATGGCTTGTGTGGGAAATTAGAGCATTTCAGAGACTACAAATTCACCTGGGAAGATGAGCCAGGCAAGACAAGGCAGCGCAGAGTGGAAGTAATTTGAATATTACATGTGCCCTCCTGAAAATGCCAAAATCATTTAAATTGCTAGAAAGGATATTTTCTCTAATTAGCTGTGTGTGCTGGAGGGTTCATAATAATGCACTGGATTGTGGAAGAATGGACTGGCAGAACAGAGGCTGCCTGTGCTCCATAGGGGGCAGACAAGAACTGGCAGCAAGAAGAGTTCCCCCCCTTTTTTCCCTGAAAAAATAAAGATATTTATCATACCTGCAGCTATGTACAATGTTACCTCTCATTTTAGATGTATAGAGAATGTGCCCAGTTATCTGGTCATCCATGATATTAGCTACTGAGGGAACCCTGGGAACAGGGCTAGCTGTGCAGCTGTGCTCCAAGCTCGGATGCTGCGCTGTTTGCTGTTTCAGGAGGCTCTAACTGCCTTAGCTCTGCTCCACCCTCAGGCATCACCGTGCTGCTCTCTGACACTTCTTCAGTTTCACAGGGTCCCACAAATACAGTCTCCATTCCCCTCACTTTGCTCTTTTCTCCCTGGGGCCCTGCTGGTAATGTTCTCACTTCCTTCCACAATTACAGTGATAGCCCTAGTTAGGCCAAGCCAAGTCTGTATTTTTTTTATTCCTTTTTAAGTTATCCTGATGACTGTAGACATTCTGGGGAGAGGTATGCAGGCAGAGCAAGAGGCAGACATGCTCTCAGGGATCTTCTCTCTTCCTGACATTGATTGTTTAAGCACTAAACCATTCGCTGACTCTTGTGACTCTAAATGATGTGGGGCTTTTTTGAGGTTTTCCTCCCCACAGCTACAGAAACCGCATTGGAGCACGAGTCTCTCTAATGTGAGGGTTTCCACTTGTGACTGTGGAGTGAGGCTGCTGCTGGTTCCATCTCCTTTTCTGCCATCACTGTTCCTGTGGTTTCTGCTTAGTTACATATTCATTTTTATAATGCAATTATCATCTTGTGGGATGAAGGAGGGGAAGACACCCTAATTAGCTGCTTAAAGCACTTTAAAACTCCATGTTGTCCATATGTTTAAAGGAGTCAAAACTGTAGAGTGGATGCTGTTGCACTGTGCTGCAAGTTTCCAGTGCCGAGTGTTGCAGGTAACAAAATTGTACCTGCATTGTCTGATCCATGATATGGCAGTGATTTCCCATTTAACTGTCATAGAGTCGGGATCCTATTGCTTCCTTGCACCACAAGGTATCATTTGCACTCTGGCAAAGGGGATGTAAATTGTTATCCTGTTGAGCAAGTGGGGAGTTTTGGCTTGGGAGCTTTTCAGAACTGCTTTATATGGAATGAACGATAACACGAATTTCAAGACAGAGTAGAAATGGGGTTTGGACTCCCCCACACCCATATGCCTTCTGGGTATCCAGAAGTACTGCAGTCTAGACTAGGAGGTACAGAGACATTGTATCTCCAGTGAAATTGGAACTAGCTGCCTGTATTTCGCTGTGGATCTGTCTCTTATCTGCATGGAAACGCTGCTTTGTAACAGCAAAGAAGAACTAAATATTGGCCAAGGATGCCAAAGCTAATACCTGCTTTTTGGGAAACTGCCAAAAACCTCACATCTTTAGTCTGCAGAGTGGCTGGGCCCTGTGGTCAAGGTTTCAGCATGGTCCTTGGCTTGCTTCTCTTAGAAAGATGAAGAGCTGAGTTGATTTGAGAATGTTACTCCCTGGATAGTCCATTAATTCCTTCACTTGATTTCTGAGGACTGCAGGCAGGAGTGATGCTTGCAGTCTTCCAAAGCACATATGACACAATTCGTGAACATCACAAGCCAGTAGCCTTTTCCAGGTGATAATGTTCTTGGAGGTTCGGTACCAGGGCTTGGTATCGATGCAGTCCGTGTGTTTGGTGGTGATGGCTATGTTCAGGAATGATGAAAGGTGATGAGCCTGGACAGGAAGGGAAGTGGCGCCAGGAAAACTTGAAAAACAAGAAGCATTGTTTTGTTCTAAATGTTGATCGTTTTGCGTAACTTGGGCAAATGTTTACTATTCATGCACAGGAGAGGAGGGAAGTAGATGAGTAATCAACTCTGATTAATTACTTTCCATTGCTCATAAAGTGGTAGTTACACCCTCTCTCAGACCCATTTTCAAACAACTCATGGCCTTGATGTTACTTTATGTTATCTTCTATATTCCTTTAGTGCAACTTCATTTGCAGCTCAGGATTCAGGATTCCCCAGAGAGTTTCTGATTTTGGCCTGCTGTCTAGAAGGTGTTATTGGCCATCCCACTGCAGGACAGTAGAGAGGGTGTGCACCCTTGGCATGCAGTAGCAAAGCTGCCATTAAGAACAGCAGATGATGTCCTCCAGGGAGATTCCATAAAGCTTTCCCTATATGATGTAGCATCACCTTTAGTTTACTACAAGGAAGAGTCCCCTGAACAAAGAGCGTGTGAAGATGGCAAGCATTTACTTCCGCCTCCTTGTTCTAGCTGAGCTGCCACTACCAAGATTTGCCAAGCTTTTTTCTAGTACCTGTCCTCTCCATCTCCAGCATGATTCCACTAGATGGTGCCAAGAACTCTTGTGCAGCTGCAATGAGTCCGAGGCCTTTATTTGCTTTGTACCTCAATGAGAAGATGCCTCTGGCTTGGCACGCAGGCTTTTCAGAAACTGTTTTGCCAAGGGGCAGTTTCTCAGATTTGCCTCTAAATCGAGGAGGAGAATTATGAAGTGGAAGGATATCACATAGACAAGCTGGCATGAGGGGAGGGAGAAGATTGTCTTCTGTACTGTGGGCAGAATTTTCACAAGCTGTACAAGTCATAATTTGTTTTGTGGGACTTCCTTTAATTTTTATCTTTTTCTCTATAAACACTATAATTTTTAATGAGAGGAAGGCAAGGGCTACCCAAAAGGATGTACAGTGAGCTCTTCTCTGAACAGCTCTCTATGCCCTTCAAGTCTGACCTGAAGCAGCTTCTCATAAAGCAGCCCTGTCCAGCAGCTAGTTCCATCAGTGTATCCTTGCTCTGATTTATCAGCCACAGTTTTCTCTCAAATAGAGGATTCTAGCATGCACACAATTATTTTCATTTTAGGAACGAGTATCCTCTAAAACAACTTAAAATCGGCAAATTCCCTATACCTGTCCTTGTATGAAAGACAAACACATCACTGAGTCCCACTAATCCTGATCATCTCCAGAGTTCTCATTTTAAGAGCAATATCCGTATTTATTTTGGTGAAGCCATTAAGCATTGGAGCTAATCTCAGGTGCTGAGAAGTGAAACAAGTAACATAGCTGGGGATGAAATTCAGCTTCAGATGTTAACTCCTCTCCAGTTCTCAAGAGCAAATCCTCCAGAACTGTAGAACTCCTTAATTCATCAATTCCTGATGCATATCATCTCTTTAAGGGATTTCTAAACTTTGGTTGTCAATAATTCCTGGCTCCTGGAGCAGACCCTTGTTTTCCAGATTATTTTATATAACCAAATAGAGCATGTTTAACTTGTTTTTTTAAACATACTTGGTCTTGCTCTCTAGTAAATAGGATTTACCTCACTTACTTTTGCAGAGTAAAGGAGACAGGTTCTGGTCTATATTGTAGTTTCCTGTGACAAATAGTTAAAAAGTTAGATCATTGCATTTTTACTTTTCCTTTTTTTCCCCTTCCTAATCTTTTTCCATTTCTGAACTTGCTTGTCCTTTATTTTCTGTCTATCTCATTTCTTAGCCCCATCCTCTCAGCCGATTTGCCTCCCTATCCTCTTTCCCTGTCCTCCAAATGACTACACAGGCCACAGCAGTCACATCTTCTTGACATCATCCCATCAGCAGACTGTGGCTGTGCCATGTTAGTGTGCATGTGTTGTGACAAATGCAGTACATCCAGATAGGGAAACAGGGGGATCAAATACCCGCTGAGGCTTTCAGGGAATCACAGGGAATGAGAGGCAAGAGCTGAGTTTTTTTGACAGAAGAGGATCCAGCTGTTTGGGGGGGGGGTGGGGGGCAGGTGGTGTTAGATCCAGCTGTCAGCTGAAATATTTAAAGGAGATATTTTCTGTGTTTAAAATCCTCTTCATTCCCCCAAGCATCCCCCTCGTAGTGCTGCTTCATTGCAGCTCATCTACACCTTCCACTGTTACTCACATTGTGTTCTTTGCATTCCTGAGTTTAGGACTGCTCTCAAAAGCAGGCATGGCTCTAGAAACTTCTTAAGAGTAAAGGAGTCCTCTCTTCCTGCTCAGCAGGTAGTGTTGGAACCAGAATCTGAACAAGGCAGATGGGGCCAGCTGTGCAGTCTGCGTGGTGTAGGAGCCCAAGCAGGGGCAAGACTGAGCTCTGTCCGTGAAGCTTCAAGGATGGAAAGCCGGGCAGAAATAGAGCGTAGCTAACGTGAGGTTTGGAAGCAGCCCATGGAATATGGGACAGTCTCTGCTGGAAGATGACTCTGAGATAAAACCATGCAAGTAGAGACCCTCCCTACCCCCAGCAGTCCCATCAAATAAGAGAGACGGCACAGGCATTGCTTATTTCTGTGACAGGTAGGTATTATAAAACTTGTTTATTTATACTTTGGCCATGACAAAAGATGCTGGATTTAGTCTCTGAGGTTTAGGTCTGCTGTGCAGAGATCAAGAGAACAAACTCTAAAAAAGTAGAAATGAACATAGATAAAGCAAGCACTCTAAAAAAGTATTGATTGAAAAGGCCTGACTGGAAAGCATAAATGACTCTGATTTCTGCATCTTTCCTCACTCTCTCCTAAAATGTGCGCGAATGTACAAAATCCATTTTCTTTACAACTCATTCAGAAGTATGGAGTTATTTCCCTAAATATCATCTAATCTTTACAGTTGGAGTAAATTTCCACCCAACCTAAAAACTGACCTGATTCTGACCTGACAACTGATTCTTTGAAAGGGCTTCCACAGCTACCTTGTAATGAGAACAGTGGTAAACTGCTTGAGGAGCCCTTTGTAGTACTCTGTTCCATCAGCTGCTCTAATACCTTTTTGATTATGTCAGTGGACACAGATATAAATGCTGCACCTTGGATCCCTCACTAGCAAGCTATCTCCTTTTTTTTTTTTTTTCATTTTCTTTTTAAAACAAAAATGACTGCTGATGTTTATGCCCCTGTAATACATTATGTATTATTTTGTTTTAAGCACTGCCTTTTGCATCCTGACAGTAACAATAAAATGTGAGTATGGGATTCCTAATACAGACAGACTAATGTTTCTACTGCTAGCCTTCCCTATCTCTTCTTTTTTTCTTTCTGCTCTCTAAGCACTTTTCTAAAGGCTCCTTTTATATTCCTAATAAAATTAGAGCAAAATACATCGATTTACTGGAAAAGAGGGTTTGGATTTTTTTCCTTGGTGATAGCATTTTCTCCACCACCCACCTTTTAAAAATGCTAGTGAATATTCCATGTAAAAGACATCCAGTTTCTTCTTTTGGGGAGTTGGGTTTTTTTGTTTGTTTTATTTTGGGGGTTTTTGGTGTGTTTCAGGCTGTTTGTTTGTTCAGTTGGTTTTGGTTTGTTGGTTGGTTGGTTGATTGGTTTGTTGTTGTTGTTGTTGCTCTTTTTTTTTATCAGTTCCCTGATAATTTTCCCCCCTTGCTTCTGAGAATACTCTGCTTGTTGCCCCCACTATGGACCATTTTGTCTATGCTGATCTTCTGAAGTAATTACCTTTCATAAATGCATTTTAGTCATATCTCCAAATACCCGTAAATGGCTGGTGTGCTTATAGTGGGAACTGATCTGGATGGGACCTTTTTACTCCTTTTCCATCTATAGATTGTGCAATCCATATCCTGATGTCCGACTTTCATTTTAGTGTAATGGATCCGCCCCCCTTGCCCTGCTCCACATTTGCCTCTAAAACCAATTTCAGCCAGCTGTTAGATTATCAGAACCAACTTGGTGGTGGTGCTACACTGATGGCAACCTTACCTGAGAAATTAGTCCTGTTGTCGTTGTACTGCTGAATCTCACGGTTGTAAGTTGTGCATTGGGTTCTTTATCTCCTACTGAGATTCATGTTGATCCCATTGTTTTGTACTCTAACAGCAGCCCGCTAGCAGTTACAATAAGGGGAAGGAACATTTGAAGCCCATTCAGTTTGTTCATACTCCACATCAATGGAGAGCTTTCAGAACCCATCATTATGTTTTGGGGATTTAAGATTTCTGAGATACTCACTTAGTTATGGAGTAGGCTAAAATCTGTCCTGCTCATTTGATGAGAGAGGAGGAGACGGAAGAGACACAGTCACATACACAAAAAACGCAATTTTCCTTGTAACAGTTGTGTTAAAATATTGATACAGATGCATAGTGGAAAAAACTTAACGAATTGTTAGAGTTAGAAAAAATGGCAGCATTAGACATCTCTTGTGTGCAGAGTTTCCAAGATGGTGTTTAACATTTCTGAGAAAGAGATCTCCTGAGAAATGTGGAATTGCTCTACCTGGATCAGACCAGTGACACTTCAGCCTGGTATCTTCTCCTAAGATATCTAGACTGTCCTGTTTATAACCACAGGAGGTAGCACTGATAGAGGCCACAGTGTGGTGAAGACCTGTCTGTTTTTACCAAAAGCTTAGACTAAGGCTGGGTATTGGACATTGTCAAGTGCCCTGTATACTGCATCTCTTACCAAGAGTACACTGTGAGTTCAGAACTAAGAGCTTGTGATTGAGGCAGTTGGCAGATACACTATCCAGTCTTGATTCCAAACTGTTACGAAGTTTATATACCTTGGGCACATAATTTTTCTGTTCATTACGCTTACAAAAGCCTTCCATCACCAACCCATCCCCCCGCCTTTTCTCCATGTAGCATCCTTTGACTCTGTAGGATTGCAAATATGATAGAAAATATTTTTTTTCCCATGTGTTTTTACTGTTTTCAGGTGCTGTGATTTCCATGATTTTGATCAAGGCTTCATGTTCTGACACCCAGATGCTCTTGGTGTTTTAGTTCTTTGCCAAATCGGGGTGTCTCAAGCCTTTCAGATGGTGAGCTTTCATTGAGATGGATGTTCTCTGGAATCCTACAGCTTTGCTTTGGGTTTAACAAAGAGATGTGGATACAATGTGGATGTATCCAGTAAAAGGGACTTCTGAGTGAATCACAAAATCTTTCCAATGCTGACCCCTAGGCTTGGGGTCTTTCATTGGTTTTCACCCCTGGAAAAGTCACTGAATTAATACATTCTGCAGAGCACAGAGTCAAATGGGATATGCTGGGCTCTGTTAATTCAGATCTCTAGCCATCAGAGACTCAGCTGAGACCAGTAACTCTGAGCATTCCCTTTAAGATGAAAATGAGAAAAGAATTAATTTTAATGAGTGATGTCTTTGCTGCTGCTTGCCCTGTCACGTGTGGCCTCTGTGTAGGCAGTGTGATCTGCCATGATATCAGTGCTCTATGATCAAACCCCTTCCGAGAGGGGATACCTTACATGTGTTTCTGTATCAATTCCAGTCCCTGAAGAATGTTGCCAATCCATTAAGAGCCTGGTAGGCTGTACTGGGAAATGCTAGCATGAGCACAGAAGAGAGAGGCAAGCCTGAGAATAAGGGAGAAGGAAAGATTAATCTCAGCAGCAATTCTGTATCGAAAAAGGACTTCCAGTGGTATATTGTCTTCAGCTTGTACTTTGAAGAATGCTGTTCACTTTGCTGAAATGACTTACCAAGAAGACTTCCTAGCAGAAGAGATTTCCCTTACGACTCCAGACCATTCCTATACTGTACAGTTTGCTTGGCATCCCTGATTTTTACTTGCCAATACCTGATATTATGGAGACCTGAGAAAACTCTAAGTATGTTGGGCTGTGCTCTTCAACAGTCTGCTTCAAATGAAATGCTTGAGCCCTATTAAGTACTAACCCTTTGAACATCTGGTCCTTGGTGTTACTGCAGGCAGTATGGCTTTGCATTGGATTCAGTAAGTATATTGATTGCTGGTCATAGTCAAAAATCAGACAAAACTGAATTGTTTCTCTTCTATCAGACTGCTTTTGTTTCTGTATCTGTCTCTACAGAGAGGAAAAACTAGGAAATCCTGCTGCTGTGGTATCTATTACCACCTCTAGTAGGCTTCTGACAATGGACTGGACTGAGAGCTGCCAAAATTGTCTTGTCTTACTTTAAGTGGTATGATACTTATAGATATATGCCTCCCAAGCAGAAAGGATATCCCTTTCTTTCTATTGGGTGTGATGCCGCGAGAGGAGTATTCTACATTAAAGAAAGGAAGTGAGGTGAGGGTCTCCTGTGGGCTCTATAGTCTTTTGAACCAAGGCTGGCCTCAATGGAGGATGCACAATGTAGCACGTGGAGGATTCAGTCCAGATTCCTGTCAACACTAAACAAATCTTCCAAATTCTTCTCACATTTAAAATTAATTGTTAGGGGAGGAAGGGCAATAACTTTTAATATACATCACTTAAACTGTGGATAGGGCTGCACAAGCCCCTCCCTTCGTGTCCCCTTATGTCAAGATTTTAGTCTGAAAAATTCCCGTTCCCCTCCCCATTACCAACAAGATTTCTGTCTTCTACTGCTGAAATCTCTGTTCATTTAAGCAGGAGGGAGTGATAACTCCATCAAAAAACCTACCAAATGTCCAGAGGCAACAGTAATGGAGTAGCAATGTGGAAATTGAAAGGACAAGGAGTCTGTGAAACAGAAGGATTGCTGCAGTTCTGCCATTCAATGATCATGGGCATCATTAAATGACTGGCATCAAGTGCCAAGCTTTCAAAAGCTGTCTATCTCTTTCCTGGGGAAGTTCCAACCTGATTATCAAGTGCCCTGCTTGAGGTACACCTTAGAAAGGAACCATGAAAAGTGTAGAAGCTTTTTTTTTTTTTTTTGAGAGAACTAAGGGGGTGATTTCTACCTAGTTTTCTTATATTTGCACCGTTTGGAGTGAAAATTGCTCGAGGTACCTGTCATGTTGCTTATGAAGAGGGACTCCCAAACAGTTTGCATTCTCTTTGCTGGCATATATTAGTGAAGCATCTTTCTCCAGCAGACCTACTAGCCAATCTGAGCACAACTTACTACCAGACTCTTTTAATGAGAGTCCTGACTGGTGTTGCCTTCTGGGATCCCAATGCAACTGACCTAGCATTGCTGTGTGAGACAGGATTTGTGGGTTCTTGGTGCAGACTGATGGATTTGGCTGGGACCCTTGCTACACCCTGTGCTTGTGAGCTGTTCTCTTTTTGCCAGCTTCCCCTCAAAGTGCTGTAGTGCCCCCAGAAACCACATGCCCAGAGCACTCCATTCAGGTTTGTCAGTCTTCAAATCCCGGGTTGCCTGGTCCCTGAAGCAGGTTCGGAGAGCAATCAAAGCTACTGCAGTGCAATTTCCGACTGAGAATTTCCTTCCTATTTCTGAGCGTGTGTGTGTGTGTATTTACATGCTAAAAAAACCCAAAACAACAAACCAAACAAAACAAAAAAAAACCCAAAAAAACAAACAATCAAAAAAAACCCCAAAAAAACAAAACCCCACAACATTTTGGTTTTGTGCACTAAGCAGTTTTGAGGGCAATATGGAGCCCTGTAGTATGGAGGTTTATAACCTCCTCAGCTAATGCTCTCTGACACTCTGTTTTGATATCATTACTACATTATACTCACAATTTTTGAGTGAAAAAATACAGTACTTAGAAAGTCGAAATTCATAAATAAATTCATGTCAAACCGCACTTAATATTGATTTTGTTAGTGTTCAGATTCAATAATAAGGTAGTGCGTGCATGAATATTTAAATATAATCATCATTTCTGCATCTCCTAATGGCCTCTGCTCTTCTACACTCAATTTAAACACAATTTAAAAACTATAATGTATTGAAAAATACTAGGATTTAGCAATAAATCACCATTGGGATACTCCAAGCCTTTTATAGGATGGCTCAATAGCTGCTTCTCAAGGGACAGCACAATTAGATTCATGTTTTTAAACTTCTCAATTATCCATATACCATAATTTTATGTGAAAGTTTGTTTCTCTTCCTCCCCCCCTCCAACCTCGCTCCCCCTCCTCACCCTTCACCAGATACTCTCCCAGTAGGAAGCGGAGAAATCGCTAAGTGTTCTCTTAGCTGGGTTAGTATAGTAAAAAGGAGTCAAAGGTCACAGTCCTCAAACTGAATTAAATTCAGAGGCTGTCAGGGAAAGCAGAACGCTGACTCACTTAATCACATTATTTGGGGAAAAAATATAGGGGGAGGAGAGAGATAAAATGACTCAAAATGAACTCGCCAAGGAGGAAACTGAGTTTTTATATTTATTTAAAAAGCAATATTCATCTTTATCAAATAGACGCAGGATGGTTCGATGAGGATGGAGCTGGCTGGTCATTTGCGCAGTCGCAGGCAGGAGAGCTCTGGCAAGCAGTTTTTTCCTGAGCAGGATCAGTGAGGGAAGGATGCAGTGCCCTCGGTGCCTTCAGTGCCAGGCTGGGTTGTTTTTTGATGGGGGGTGTTTCTGTAGTGCTGGTCGCTAACCCATCTGCAAACCACACCCTTTGAGGTAGGTCATTATCATTATCCTCATTTTACACATGGGGAAACTGAGGCACTGGTGGATGTAGTCATTATGGCAGAGTCCCAGTGACAGAGCTGGGTCTTTGGGTTCCTAATGCAAATTCCTCTGTCCAGGCTATACGGCTATTCTCTCTCACCAGTGTCCTCAGAGACCATGATGGAAAGAGATATTAAAAGGATCTAGAGCTGGAATCTAAAATAGTAGAGCTAGCATCTTAGGGGAGGAGTAAATCCCAGTGGCATTGGTGTGGGATTGACTCTGCTGGTCCTGAGGGTGGCTTGCCAGTTCTGTTCAATGCGTTGCTATCAGACGTGAGGAAATTGTCAATAGGGGAACAGAGGAGTGGAGGTCTGGTGTCCAATAGAGAGGACATGGCCATGTTATTGAGTGATGCTGGCTGTGTCATACAGTGCCCTTGCAACGCTTTATAAATCATTATGTGGGGCTGGGAGTCACTGGGGATCAAAGCATAGCCTGACTAATCTGTCCACCCTGGTGGTAGAGGGGAGGCAAAGATCTGCCAAGAGGCACGCAGACTGCTCACCTTTTCAATCCCCAATCAAGCAGCCAGAACTCCTCCAGGCCATGCTGTATCTGGTTGAGTTTTTACTTATATTCCATATTTCACCTAAATTCATTAGAACTGTTTTCTAAAAAAAAATTAGTGCACTTCATTGGAACTAGTTTTTATCTCATACATCTGACAAAGCATCATCTCCTGCTGCCTCAGGATCACATCAAACCTGTGAAGTCCTGGATATGGATATGGATATGAATGACTGGATAAAACAGACATAATTGATAGGAGAAAACTCTAACTGTAACGGCAACTCTGAGATGTTGCCATTCTGTCTGCCACAGTTTGAAGATCTGTTCATTCATTTTTGTGGGACAGTAAGACAGACATTCCTTTCCATGATAGGAAGGAACCACTTTCACCTCTAACAGTTCTAGAGCTCTTTTGTCGGGCTGTTGTGTTGATCTGCAAAACATATTTGTAATACTGCTACCAAATATTGTCCACTTTCCATTTTCTCATGTGGAGAGGAAGGGATAGCAAATTCTCCATAAGAAACAAGGCAGGGTCAGGAAGATTATTGTGAGAATTATGCAGGAGGATATGGAGTTTTAACGTTTTTTTCTAGGCTGTTTTTGAGCTTCTCCAAAGTGTCAAAAAGTAGAGACAAAGTCTTATCTGAAAGCAACCGTGTATGGCAAATGCAGTTAATCACATGATTTCAGCAGTTTTTCAGTGTAGTCCTTCTTCAGATATGTAGAGTATTAGGGAGCACCTGGATCTGTGTGTTAGGGAATGGAATTTTGGCGCTTGGTGGAGGTTCACTGGCATATAGCGCTTCAGCTTGGTTGAAGCTGTTGGGGAAGGTACACCTTGATGAGTGGCAGACTTAGACTTGCAGATGGAGACGCAAACTCCAGAAGAGCCCGAAAATCTCTCCAAGAGGTTTCAGAGGAGGCAGTCAGGTACTCAGGGAAAAAGCTGTCAGCGAAAGTATTGAAGGTTTTTCACAGTTCCCTGCTCACAGACTCTGTATAGCCACATATGACACAGCAGCAGGAATTTCCTGTCCTGCCTAACGTGGTTGTCCCTTTCCATTTATTTTCCGTTGTTGTGACGAGATACCCGATATCGCTCATATTGCAACCACCCGATTCTCTTTTCAGGACCATGGTCCCGTCGCAGTAGATGGAGGGAGGAAGTGAAGCCCTCATGTTCTTCTTGTTCGTTGGGACCGACCCGCAGTGGAGCGCCCGCGGTCTGCAGGTGGCGCTCTGGCCCTGCAGGGGGGCCGGGGAGCCGTCTGGAGCCCCGTCCGCGCCGGGGTTTCACGGCTGGAGTGGGCCAGGAGCAGTATGCCAGAGGCAGTATGGTGACAGGAATGGGTCATACTTCAGCCTGTGAGTGAAGAGTTCCCAACTTCAGAGAGACGTTCAGTGACTTTCCCTGCCTTTGGTGCTGACCATTAAAAATTGGTCACCCTTTGTTACAGCTTCACTTCTTGTCACTTTCCACCAGAGAGTCCGTTTTCTATAGAAAAACACTTTTCTGTGTGAGGTGTTCCAGGTGGAGTGAGGGGTTCAGGGAGCCGTCTGGAACCCCCTCTGTGTGGAGTGTCCTGGCTGGCATGAGGAGAACACGTGTCTGGCTGGCATCCCCACCATGCAGGCTGGGGTGGGGAGCCGGCTGGCAACCCCTTCACAAGGGTTGCAGGCACTGGAGGGATACAGGGTCAGCCCAGTGCTCACCAGCTGAACTGAGTACCAGCTGAGCATTGTTTAAAACAAGTGTGCTTGGTGAAAAGCCACTGGTATCTGTGGCCTGTCCCAACAGATGTCACCAACAGATTTGTATTGATTCCAAGGTTGGGTCCTTGTCAGTGGTGGAGGCAGATGGCACGTTGCTAATAAGTAGTGAGTGCTACTGGCAGAGTTGTGAGGAGAGTTTGGATCACTGGGATAGTGTAGTAGCATGATGCCATGGGCAAGTAAGGGGCATCTTTGTCCATCTTTACCCTCTCGACATTAATTTCTTTTTTCTAACTGTGTGAACATTAAATTTTTTATCCTCTCTGAATCTTTGCTTTTCTTCTGTTGTTTTTTTTTTTTTTTTCTTTTTTGTCCTATCTCTCTTTTCCCTCAGTTGTATGCCTTTTTTTTTCCTTATTGATGCTCATGCCTTTGTCTAGAATGTTTTTGGCTACCAATAGCATCCCTTTCATGTTTATGCTGCACTGCATCATGTTGTGTAGGAGAGGGAGTGAGGACATTCCTGATGGCTGTTGTAGAAGAGCGTAGGTGTTACACTGGGTCTGGAAATGTCTGTGAATCACTTTGGATAAGCATCTTTGATTCCAAACCTGGTGATAGACATAGCATTGCTCAGTAGATTGGGTTTCCAACTGTTATCAGACTTGCTCCAGTTATCAGAACAGGAGCCAGAACTTGCAGCACTACCATGCACAGACTATGAACAGCAATAGCAGGGAGCACGTGCATCCAAGCACATAAATGCTTTCGCTCTAAGAAGTGCTAGGTACATTTGTAAGTGCTTGTGTACACTAGGAATTCAATTTATACTCCACGAATGCTCAATAAGAGCTTCTCATCACCTAGATTCCCACAGACAGGTACACCCAAATGAATCGAGTGGTCATTATTGTATGTATATAAGGTTTTTCTGCTATCTGTTGTGTGGCAACTTGAATAGCACAGTTGGCTGTGAAATACCTACTTTTTGATGGCAAGCAACTGGAGAATATGGTTAAACTAGGGAGAAATTCCTGCACGATTGCTTTGCTGCTGATTTTTTTGTTTCGTTTTGTTATTTTTGTGGGCTGGCTGCATTTCCCAGTGCCAGATAACATTGTGTCTAAAGTCCTCTTATGAAGGAAGATCCCTTTTGCATTTCCTGCAGAAAGAGACTCAAGCTGAGCATCTCCAGCTTTATTTAGTGATGTCACACTATACAAGCCACCATTCTCAGTAGCGCAGAACCTGGGGTTGTGTTCTTCAATCATGTGCCCAACAGCAGGAGCCACTGTTAGAGTTCCGAATGATACCATCTGCCGCTTTTCTTATTGATCTTTTCGAATTAAATTTGATAACCAGAAGAAACATAAAACCAAAGAACTACACTGAAGCATGAAGGGTGGATCCCTTAGTCTTTCAGTTGTGATCCAATCATTTTTATTTTAGTACTGAAACATAGAGAACAATTGTGAGTTTCCTTTCCTGTGATAAAGGCTTTTGACTTCTACCTAAGATGCAGCTCTCTGTTCTCCTAATTTCTGGATCAGGGAAATAGTTGCATTCTCTTTAACAACCTGACTTTGTTAGCTAAAAATCTGGACTGAGGTGAAGCTCCAGGGAATCTGTTTGCAAAGGGCGGAAACCCTGAGTGCCTGTAGAAGCTGGCTCTGAATTTGGCCTCAAAGCTTCTATTTTCCTAAAAAGGAAAGGGCAAAAAAGCCTTGGACACTGTTTCTTTGAAAGCTGTGAAAATTAGAACAGGTGTGAGCACAGGCAGCTGCTGGAGTGCTGTGTGCAGATATTCCTGTTAATGCCTCCTTAGAACTTAATCTCTGAAACCATCTGCTTATGGTGAGCACATGTCCCGGAGGTGGGGGAGCAGAAGCAAATCTAGCCACCCTACAACTTCTTCCACTGAAGCCTGGGTCAGAATTTTGAATAGCAGAAGAAGATTGTGTTGTGTGTCAAGAGGCTTTAGTCTCAGCTTTTATGAAGCAGGAAAACTTCTTTGTCAGTTTCCCAGGTTCACGGTGGTTATTGATGAGTCTCAGAGGTCAAGATCTGACTCATGCACATCTGAACCAAAACAACACACAAACCTAATGGTTCTGCCATCAACAGAACCCTATGTTTCCACAAATATGTGGGACTAATTTTTCTTATTTGAGGTCTCAATATGAATAAGATCAGCTAAAACCTCCTGGCTATGCATTACTGTTTTTCCAGTCTGAAGTCAAGTCACTGTTGAATAAGTCCTTTGGGTTGTCACCTTTAGTCCAGCTCTCCTGATACTCTCCAATGGAGCTTCCAACAGTTATCTTTAAGCAAATCACTTCTCCACCTCATGCCTTTCTTCTCCTGTTTTGGGAGGGATGGGGATCTCAGTTTTGCAGCACGACATACCAGAGGATCAGAGATGTTACTAAGTGCTAACAAGAGAATCAAACTCACCCACTGCTGCCTACTTTGCTGCTCACTCTTTATCTGTGTAGATTTGTTTGCAGAAGCCAAATTGCTCTCAGCCTGACCTATTAATGAAAAGCTATCAACTCTGGCAAAAGAGGAAAGCAGTATTAGCCACTGCTACCCTGTGACTACCAGAAGCAGTATGGTGACAGGAGTGGGTCATACTTCAGCCTGTGAGTGAAGAGTCCCCAGCTTCAGAGAGACATTCAGGGACTTTCCCTGCCTTTGGTGCTGGCCATAAAAAATTGATCATCCTTTGTTACAGCTTCACTTCTGTCACTTTCCATCCCAGAGTCTGTTTTTTACAGAAAACAAGCTACATTCATCAAAAATGACAGAACACAGACTTAATGTAATCATGTATGGGAACATGAATTGCAAATGCAGAACACAAGCACTAAAACTTATTTTCCATTACTGCCACAAAATGAAATAATCATGAACGTTTTCCCCAAGAATGAGAACACATGTAGAGTACACTGACACCTCAAAATCTGCTGCCATGCCCTGGCCTCAGGTGCAGGTAGGCTTTGTGCTTATCAGCAGGGCAGAGATCTGCTGGTATCAGAGGAGGTGCCTATGTTATAATCCTCACCATGGAAACTTGCGTGGTTATTAGTTATACCAGTTCTGGCAGGCTCGTTTGGTTGACCTTCTGGCCATCTCTGCTTGTTAAAGAGCTCATTGTACTCTTAAGCATAACTGAGCAGAGGTGCTAGAAATACAGACAGTGCAGTGTTGCTTAATTCTGGATCCTACTTCTAGCTACTATTGGATTGCTTACTGGTAACATCGAACAAGTTCTCTCACCCCTAGCCTGCTTTCATAGATAAGCTGTAAAACTACAGATGTACCGATTTAAAAATAAAATCTGTTAATTGGTTTAGAGTTGATGCAGGACAACATGTTAATCAAATTCTTCCTTTCCCTTGAAGACACACTGAACTGCAGTTTTGCCATGCTCTGAACATTTGCTATACTGCACTCCAGATGTGGCTGCCTTTCATAGACAGGTAAGGTTATACCTGTCTGATTATTATTATTATTATAATATCCAATTATTTTATTTGTTTGTAACTTGCTTTAGTATCAGAAATGTAAATGATTGGATTACCTCTCTTGATCAGGCTGTCAGAAGACACAATGAGGAAGGATAGTAGAATTGGGAATAGCCAATCTGTAAACTAAACTAAATCTGGGACTCGCTCAGTTATTTAGATTATATTAAACATATGCAAGTTTTTATCCAGCCTGTACTTGCCACAATTCTGCAAATACAAAGCTACTAATAAGAGATGTTGGAGCCTGCCCTGCTGAAGGATAGTTGGATACGGATTGTGGTGATGTCTAGAAGGGAGACTACTAGTTTGATCAAAGCCTTGTACTCAGACTGTACTGAGTGCTGATGGAATGATAGAGAGGATAAGGTAGAAAGACAGTGGCTGGTTTACATCTCATCTAGCAGAAGTTGTTATGAGGGACTTACTGATCTCTGATTCAGCCATGGCTGTAAGTTAAATGATGGGATATATTTGAAGGGACCAGTCTAAGTGTACCCAACAGAAGGTGTTGAAAAGAATAGCGTGCTGTGCTGGGATGAATTTTTTTCCCCCATGATAAAGAGAAGAAGGAGAGATTTTGTTCTAAATGAATTAAAGCTATGTCTTTGCATGAGAACAATTCAGATTATAAAAAATACATAAAACAACTAGACTCGGCAGCTGTAGAATCCAAAAGAAAATCTGGATTTGGAAGAGATTCTTAACTTTTTTGTAATATGACAGTAAGAAAAAAACATTTGGTCTTAAGTGTTTTTCCAGCTGTTTACACAGAGTCTTCCGTGACAAGTTTGCTTAAGGGACTTCATAGACATGTTCATATGGTCATCTAAATGCAATTTCTGTATATATATGCACATATCTGCATATCCTTGGACATTTGACACACTTTATGTACATGTACATAATCTTATCAAATTAACTTCCTCTTTGAATTAATGTGCATATGCGCATATGCATCAGTATGTCCCAAGGTGCATATGTGTATCTTTGTTCATATTCCCATGCATGCATGAGGTGATCAACATAGTCAAATTGAAAAATTAGGTTATTCCAAATCTGTGTTATTTCTCATTTCATTCCCAGGGGTAAATGGACCCATTCCAAATGAAAGGTAATCTTGGGACCTGAAGTTTTACATTTCAGTATATAGTGTGGTTTTAACACTCCATACCATCAACTGTGAGCTCTTCAAGGCAGTTTGTAGATCCTCTTCCTGTTTGTTCAACAAAGGCAATGTCAGATTGTTTAAGAATTTAGATGCTAGGACACTGCAAACAGTTAATAAAAATGGTCAGATTGTATGGAAAGATTAGATGAGCTGGGCACGCAGGGCGCCTGAAAACCTACAAAGCCATCCAAATAAACTTGTGCAGAACATTTGTCGCTTTTTTTTTCCCATTTGATTGAAATACTTACCCTACAGCTTTGAACACTTAATCATTTCAGTGTTGTTTTTGCATGGCTTGTAAAATCTAGCACATGTGGACATTACATAATCTTCTGCAGAACTAATATGTATATGCATATGTAGTAAAAAGCACAAACTTTTATAAACATTCACATAATACATAAAATTTCATCATTACAGGTAACCATCTATGTACAACTTATGTGAGTCATTGGAAAGATGTGTGTCATATATGTATTTACACTGACATATGTACATAGATTTTATGCTTGTGTGCATTTAGCCAGGAGTGTATGCACAGGTATTCATGGAAGCAGGGATTCCAGTAGCCCAAACAAGTAGTATGTTGGCACCTTCCAGAAGAGGGCACCTGTCTCCCGATGCAGGCAGCATTCTGAACCAATGGCTCACAGCCTTTCACACCTGGGCACTCACATCTCACCTGCCAATTTGAGGTTACCAGTGCCAGCACAAAGTGAAATATTAAGGCAGCCACTTGAAATTCAAAGTGTTTCTTCTAATTAATGGGTGGATGCCACAAGTTGATTCAATCCAGCTCTTAAATTAATCTTAATTACATAGATTTTGTAACTTTGGCATTAGCCAGCCACACAAAATATGTATTTCATAATCCTAGAAACGGGGGAAAAAGACTGCTGCTGAGTTGAGAAGTCAGCTGATGATGTTATCAGCCTCTGTGGCTGTGGGTGTAAGTGTCATTGGGGTGTGTCTTAGATCTTATCAGGAATACCAAATTAATTCGCTCCTGCGAATATCAAAACAAGCTTTTTTGCTGGCAAGTAGGGAATAGGCAAGAGATTCCTGAGTTGCTATATTTGGAATTTCTGTGCCATCCAGTGCTGATACGGTAAAGAACAGAAGCATCAGGGGAGGGAAGCTGGTAATAAGTTTTGAGTGTCTACCCAAAGAGTGCTACTCAAGCCTTTAGCTGTTTGTGGTATACTTGCGGGTTTTGGGATCAGGAATTCTGCCTTAGTAGCTCAACCAGTGAACGTGCTGTGTGTGCCTGGTCAGGAGGAGGGGGGCTTTCTATCCCTGTGCTTCTGTTTTCCTCCTCTGTGTGTTTACTTGTTCAGACTTCCCTTTTCCTAGATAGGAGCTGCCTTTTAGCGTATGTCCATTCAGCCCTGTATGACATCTAGGTGCTACTGTGCTACAGATGTTGATAACAGATAACCTGAATTATCTCAGGAGAATTGATATTTGTACTCCCTGCTAGGGATAAGCATCTGGGATCTCTCTGAGCATGCATCATGCCAACTTTAAACAGAAAACACAGCTGGGAATAGATTGTCAGGGATATTCATAGGAAATGCAGATACACAATTTGCCTAACCAGTCACTGCACATTCGTTAAACAGGAAGCAGGGCCTTGGCTATCCCCAGAGATTGGCATTCCCTTGTGATCAACATTGCTGCTCACTGGATTACACTCCTGCTTCTGCAGATGAAACTTTAAAAATGATGGATAAAAATGGAAGTAAACACAATTGAAAGTTATTATTTAGTCACCTTGCTCTAAATCTGATTCAGGATGAGAGCAGAGTCTGTATATATGGCATGACTGTGTGGTGGTAAAAGGCCATTTGAAAGCCTTTTCTGTCACTGTTGCACACTAAGGGTAGAGGAAAGCCAGTGGGAAAGCACAGCTAATCTCTTCGTGTGTGCACATGCACCTATGTAGAAATGCTCTGCTGCATCCCAGTGTACATACATACACACTTGTGCACACCTACACTTTTTATTTGTGCCTTCATAAACATCCTCTTCTTCTTCCTTTACTTTACAATGTGAAAATTTAGAGAAATTTACCTGAAATCTTTGTAGAAATAATTTTTCTCTAGAATGGGCTTGTGAATGTTAATCTGACCTGGGTGTTCTCTCAGTGCCTGTCTGTGTGATATACTTTGTTGGAAGACAGTCCTTCCTTAATCTTAAAACCCCTTTTTTTTTATTTGGCTGATTTTCTATTGCTGGTAAAACTTTCTAGCCATGTTACCTTCTTTTCCTGAAGTTGCTTTACAGGGTAACATTTGTTTGGATATCAGTTTGAGGGATTGTTTTCATAGTACTTTTGGAACCGTAAGTGGGAAAATGTTAGATCTCATGTCAATTTGCCTAATTGATGGGAAACTTGATTGTGGTCAGGGAGGAGTGGATTTCCCCATTTCAGTCTTATGAATAATTTGCTTATCTGAAAAGAAAGAAAATCCAGTAAATCCTAGCAGCCAATGCAACTATCCTCACAGGTGGCGATTCTCCCAAGATACAGAAAAAAAACAGGAAAACTGTATGCCCAGCTCACTTTGAAACTTTATAATGCTGAACTTGACTATTTGATTTGTTCTGGTTGGAGCTGGTGGAGTCTTCTGGGGAGTCAAATTATTTTTAGTCCAATTTTGTCAGATTTGTGCTTTTTCTTCAAAGCTCTTGTAATGGTAACAGAATCTATATTAGATAGACTGCTTCTAAAATACAGTATCATTTCTTTGCTCTTGAGATACTAGAACATGCTCACTTGTGTGATTTCTGATTTCCAAGGATTGCTGGAGTTGATGTGACTCAAATAGGAATGACACAGAACTTCCTCCATTTTCAAATTTGAAAACCTTTAGATGTCTGAACTCATCCAGCTATGGGGAAGAAGCCAGCAGGCAAATGGAGAAACCTTTCCAGCTTTCAGTGTAGGTAGGAAGCAGAAGGAGTAAATGTTGGCCCAAAGGGCTGCAATAAATATAGAGAGCTCTTCCAAGTATATCAGGGGAAAGAAATACGATAGAGAGGGTAAGCCCATTAATAAATTAAGAGAGAGCTGGAATCAATGGTGATTCTAAAATGGCTGAGCTACTTAAGCTTTGTTGGGTTTTTTTGTTGTTGTTTTTGTTTGAGTTTTGCTTTTTTTTTAATTGGTCTTTAAGAAGAAAAATATAGAAATGGAATATGGACCATTAGGAAGTAATGAGCATCTTGGCACCCTGGCTGTTGATGTAAAGCAGATAAGGGAACACTTGAAAGAATGGATAGCAACAAATCAGCAACTCCAGCTGATGAGCATCCTGGGATGTTTGGCTGCTGAATGCACTGAACTACTGGCAGGTGTTTTGAAAAGTTGTGGATTAAACAGGCAGGTCCTTCATGGTAAGTCCATATCAATAGTTCTGGGACAAAAATAGCCTTACAAAGCTATCAGGAGCGATCCCTACAATCGCCACTTTACACAGCCATCTTTTCTCAGTTTGAAAAGGTGCTAAGAGGAGGTACCTGAGTTTCAAAATGCTTAGTTTAGAGATTGGAAGGACTCACACTGGCCCAAAAGAGCTCAAAGACCATTATCAGTGACCCTTCTAGCCACCCTGCTTCTCCTTTCCTCAAGCATAAACTCAAAGTGTTATATACAATTGTGGGTGACAATACAGTTTCTCCCTCACCTTCACGTTAAGAAGTAAAATAAGGAAATGTTTGTGTTGGAAATAGAAATTGCTATCAAGATGAAATTTGAACTTACAGTTGCCCAGTAAGTGCTTAGAGGACTTGGTAGCACGGCTGAAATCCAGCAATGAAGTCCAGGCATAGTTTTCATTTAAAACAGGGGTTCCGGAGAAAAAACCATGCATTTATGGTCACCGAGGAAGCAATTTTGGCCTATCATGATTTATTAATGAATCTCTTGTGATAACGCCCAGGGATGCAAACACTGGTGTGTTAGAAGAGGCTCTGAGCAGAGGTTGAGTAGGGGCATTAGCTGTCTCATCTCTTCAGTGATGGAGCTCTGGTTCAAGACTAAGGCTCCTAGATCCCAGTAACGAATATAATTAGTTCTAATAATGGGTGAGGCAAATGAAAGACAAGAGGGTTCAGTTGGGTTCTTATGGCCCTGTTCTTGTTAATGCAAAGGTCCTTTTACACTGGTCTAGCAGTGCAATCAAGTCTAAAAGACGAAGAGTTAGGAGGTTACTCTGTGGGTCTCTGACTGAAACATTCGTCTCTGCACATCTAAAAAAGCTGGAGAGAATCAAATACCAAGCAAATACGGGGGACTGAAATCTCCACTGACATAAATCAGTATCATGCCTTTGATTGCAATGAAGCTATGCTGATCAAGGCCAGCTGAGGACTTGATCCAGGGAATAAATGATTTTTGCCCTTGATCTGTAAGTCCAAAGTCAAGTCCTTTGTATGACATGTCCCATTCAGTGTTAGACAAGGTCATATTTTGCCTTCTTCTCTCCACCTGGGCTGTCTGCTCTCCTCTGGATAAACAGTATTTCCCCATCGCATTCCCAGTCCCTCACGCTTCACCAGAATTAAATTCATCATTCATTTTTTATGGTTTATACATAGCAGTAATTTATGTTTTCAAATATATTGAGGTCACACTTTAGCAGAAAAAGACTGTTTCACATTTAAATTGAAAGCATGTTCATTCCATTAAACAGAGATGTTTTGGATAATTTTAAAAGGCTAAAAGTAGTATAAAGTAACATTAAAATAAAATTTGAGAGATGTAATTACACCTAATCGTACCATAAAATAATCAATACTGCATTACATTATTTCTGACTTCCCCAATTATAGCCTTTTTTTGTTAAGCTTTTGAATATTGATGAGGTCAGGGGGGTCACAGTCGACTCTCTGAGGTCTAATGGAGGTGGAATTAAGGTGATGTCCTCTCCTATTATGTCAGCACGAGGAGGTGTGCACTATACTTTCTCAAACTGGAGCGATAACGTGGCATCAGAAGCTGATACCTCGGCAACATTTCTTGAGCTGATATTAGGCTTCTTACTGGTAAGTGCTGACTGGGAAGATGGAGGTGCTGTCTTCCCATTGCAGACCCACTCAATTATACACACCAAGATGCAGAGGAAATGGTGTTCACATCAACAGAGATCATTAACAGCTGAAAGACCAGTGTGTGTGAAGTGAAAAGAGCCAGTTCCTTCCAGTTCAGCCAGGGCTTTCTGTGTTGTCTCTGCCCTCTGTGGGAGATTGAAAAGACATTTGTTGCAGCAGTTTGTTCCCTTCTCTTCCCCTTTAGACCTACCCCTACACGTGACATATCCCTCACTCTGCTAAAACAGCCCGACCAGGCTGCAAAGCATTCACCCTTCACCAGCCTTGGTGTCTGGACATGCAACACCACAGCAAAAGTTGGACAGCTGCTAGGATTCAGTACAGGTGTCTTATTTTCCTGTTTTCTCCAAAGGTACAGGTCTGTCTGCATCTGAGGGAGTGTCACCCTCCAGCTCTCAGCTGCAATGAATCTGCTTTTGACTTGGTCGATGCTGTTACTTGTTTAGGCATTTTGGAGTCATCAGTGGATTTTCATTTGGGAATTCTTTCTGTGTACAGAAAAAAATTACCTGCCTGGAGACAGCTGTATTTTCCTATTTCAGTGTGTACCCTTCTACCTATTTATACTTTGGGCTAGAGCAGTCTAGCATTTAGAGCAAGGGATGGAATACTGGGTGGCCCATGTTCTGCACCCAAATTTCTCATAATGTACTATTTTGTGCCTTTATGCAAATGGTTTGGCATTTAAACTAGGGAAAGGGCTGAGATCTGAAGAGATATTCCGTAATAACCTGAGGACTCATATTTTGCCTTCTGGGCCTATGTCTCTCTGTCCATACAATGAGCATAAGGATTTTTTATTGAGGTCTGTTTTGCGCAATGAATCCGAAAAAAGGTTTCTGTACTTTTAATAACCTCTTGGAAAAAAACAACTACATGTCATTTTCTTGGGTTGTGATCATAAATAGTCAGAAGGATGGCATTTTAGAACAGAACCAGACTGAGAAGTACCACTGCATTATTCCTTTTACATTGCCACAGCATCCTCAGATTACAGAGCTCATAATAAAAGGAAAGATAATGAACAGGACCTATCATTACCATTAATAATAAAAACAATATAATGTATTTTTAAAACTTTCCTTAATGCAACACCAGTGCAGTCATCCCGACATGCAGATTATCACATCTTCTCAAACACACACACATACATACACACACAGACACACACACATATATATATACACACACGTAGCTGAAAGTGTCATCAGGGAAAACATGCAAAATACAGTTCAGATGCTGGACCTCCCCCATGAACCGCATTTCTCCAGAGGGACTAGCCCCCTCCAGAGGAGCCAGTCCTCTCCCATGACCCTTTCCACACAGCCACTCCCAGGGCTTCCAGGCTGCCTATTAAGTGAAGCTTTCCATTACACCGGTGCTGGTCCTGGGCTCTGGCCACGTGTTCCCCCGATCCTCAGCTATTCTGCTGTGCCAATTGTTTTTTTCCTGGTACACAACATACACCAAACTCTCTACTTTCCCCTTTTCTCACCCTCTTCCATTTACTCCACTCACATAATTTTGTACCTGCTTTGAAATCTAATTGTTAAAGCTCTTGGTAGAAGGTGGATATTTGCCCCAAAGCAAACTGACAGTGGCCCTCCCTCTGCAGACACAAGACTGCCTCGCTCTTCTGATTAGCCTGAATTGCTTTCAATTGACTAACATAACAAGCTGCTGCTGCTTTTGCTTTTTCTAAAAATTTGAAAATGGAAGGGACACTATTAGGAAATTTACATTTGCGAATGTGGTATTTAATTAGCAATATTAATAAATTAATAGAACTAAAGGACTTTGTTGAGACTCCAGATTAATAAAACATGCTCTAGCTGAGTAAATGAGGTGAGCCAAGCATGTGTTGCCCACAGAAGATACAGGGGAAATCTCACTCATTAAATACCCCCTAAAAAAGGAGTGGGGGGTAATAGCAAATTGGGGCAAAGCTTTCTCTATCTTGCAGTATCTTTCATGCTTCAATACTAACCCTTCTCTATTCTGCCACAATACTTTAACAGGAAATCAGGTACAGCTTCTCTGCCCACCTTTCTCTTTGACCTGCCAAGAAACCAAATGAGTCTGTGTCAGGGAGTGAAGGAGAACCAATTCTTGGAGCTCTAAAGTAACAGGAAGAACAGTGTAGGGCAAATGCCGAGGAATATTTGCTCAGATCCATAGAAAGCAAAAAATGAGACTTACAGCATTTTCTTATCTGATCCTCTGCTGAACATGGAGTACACAGTGTCACTTAACTATGGCTGTGTCCAGCTTGCTGTCTCCAGGGCACTTGGAGGATTTGCCTCAGAGGCACCCTCAGTCTGTGGCACACAGAGCATGTCTGCACAGGAGCGATGCCTCCGTGCAGGCTCAAGAAGGGATGCAGTATAGCAATGTCACTGTGGACTCAGATGAGAAGAATGACCACGTTAAGCAAAGGTCTGGCACAGCATGAGACAAATTGCTGTGAGGTTCATGGGGGTCAGACCCAGCCAGGTGTCCCAGTCTACATGTGTATCTGTCACTGCTTTGTGGCTTGGGTGCTAACCCAAACTCGGGGCCAGTCCTCTGCCACTCACTGATTCACCAGTCCTCAGGGCACTTCAGCATGTTATAATTTAGGCACATCCAATTTGGGGACAACATTTTTGTGCCCCATCTTCCCTGGAACAAATTCTCAGAAGAATGTGGTACGGTCCTTTCCTATAACTGCTTCATTAGTGTCCCAGCATATACTGGGACATCAGGACTCCAGGGATCCAGTCGAGAAGGAGGCTGCAGTGCCAGGTGACTTCAGTGACTTAATCTGTCACTAAGTCTGGGACAGAAAGAATGTGGTTCTCTATAGTCTATATGTGGAGAATTCTTTGCAGTGTGATGGCTGAGAACCATCAACTGCGTGGACATGTCTTAGATAGTAAAGTACTATTATGTCTTCATGCAGCAACCTGTACAGCCTCTTACATTGATCCAGGGCTCTGGAGAGAGGGCAAAGAAGAAGAAAGCCCTCCAGAAACCAAGCTAGCAGTCAAAGCAGTATCTCTCCTTGGGCCTGTGTGGCATTCACACATGTGACTGGGAAGTCACACTCTCCTGCAGAGCATAGAAGACGTGATTGTTTGTAGATGTATTGAGCACTGTTCCTGTGCATCAGTCTGCCTTGTTCTGCTGCAGTCTCAGCAGTAAAGCACTGGGACACCATAGAACTGTGGCTCTCCCTGTGCACACCAAGGGGAGATGGTCAGTCTCAGCACCTAGGAGGGATCCCAGAGAAGGGCAGTGAAGCTGGAGGAGGAGAAGGCAAACACATCAATTGTCTGAAATGACTTTGAGGGGTTTTGTAAAGCTTTCTGCATGCTTGGCTTTCATGAAACAACTCCAGATTCAAAATCACCCAGCCTGATGCTCCATGTGCCTGCCCCTGGAGCACACACAGGTGCTTTTCATCTTTGACATTAATACTTAGTAGGCAAATCTCAGTCTCTCTGTTATCCTCTATATATTTGGGATATTATAACATGTGTGAACATATGTGGTTCATCCCACTCTGTCAGTCCTTAAGTGTTAAGTGTATGGAAAACTCTCCCAGGGTAGGCTCTCAATCCTGGAGAAGCACTTTTCTTTGGTGTGAGGTACAATGACCTGCATGGTGCAAGCAGTTTCCTTCTAAAATTGAACAATGCAAGATAAGGAGATATGACTACCTTGCCTGATCCCACAGTGGCTCAGCTGAACTACTCCCATCTCCAGGGATAGCTCGTCCACACTCTGCGGTTTGTGCTATGCTCCTGATGCCAATACCTCTACTAATTGTGGGAAAGTTTACAATTAGAATGGCATGTACATAGGCCTCCTGGAAGAGGTGGAGTCCCACGAACAATTAGGTCATGGCATAGATGCTTGGGGACTCTGGCTTGCAATGCCACTCTCGGTATAGAGACAAGTATATGGTAGATATGGCAGAGGAAGAAAAAAGAGAGAAGTTGTCTTGGGTGGGGTACCAGGAGTAGAAACAGGTAAGAAAGGCATGAACTGATAGATGCAGGCAGGAATGGAGCTCAGCCGCATGTGGATGTGAAATATGCATTGGGATCATCTTGGGATAATGGAGAAGTCCTAGTGTAGGCAGTCATTAATCTTGGAGATGTGGGCCTTGATGAGGCACTCTGAAGCTTAGCCCCAAGGTGGAGCTGCCTTTGATGGCAGTGAGCACATCCACAGGCTGTGGAGCCATGCCTAAAGCGAGCAAGGGCATCTCCGTGGGAACTACCTCCTGCCTCACCCTGTGTGGCGGGCACTTTGGCTTTGGACAGGAGGGCTGCCTTTCTGAGGGTCTGCAAGGTCATCTGTGTGGTCTTCAGGGGGAAGAATGGGGCTGCTGAAAAGCTTCCAGATCAGTGGGGGAGGGGTTGTTACTATAGGCCATTTCTTGCCAACATCTTGCAGGTTTGTAGCCCTTGGACCTTGAATATGGAGATCCAAGGCCTTTGTAAAATGTTCTATGCAATATTCAATCTTGCTTTTCTTCTCTTCTTCTCATCCATGGTTTATGGAGCACTAGGAAAATTCAGTAGCAGATTTGAAATTCCTGGTCTGGGTTTTCCTGGCCCTTTCCTATACCTGACAAGAATCCTGAGAAAGAAATCCAGATCCCTGCATGCTGCCCCAGGCATTGCTGCTTATCGCCCTTTGTGTGGGCCTGACTCATCCCAGAAAAGTGAGCATGCACCATCTGAGCTCCCACAGACATGCTGCTCTATCACTGCATCTCCTTCCTGACCTGCTTTTCCTGCCCTGGCTCTTTCCTGAGTTCAGGTTGCCAGACAGGGTGCTGCTTTTCTGGAGTATAGGCTATTCCAGTGCCTTCTTCCTCTGTGATTCACTATCACTCATGAGAAAGACCTGGATCATAACCTTTTCTTTTCACCACTATCCTGTTTAATCCTCTGCTTCTGGTGACAGACACTCAGTGAAAGCTTGTAGGAGCGTCTGGGTTTGTTCCCTAGCTGGAACTCTGTCCTGGTACTTGGAATGGACAATCATGTAAATGACAAGGGAGGGAATTGTAGGCAGACGAGAGACTGTAGTGAAGGTGTTTCCTTGTGCAATACTCGAAGGACTGCGGAAATGATCATCACATCCCTGAACTTGACTCTTGAAGCCATGGTGCTCAAAGGGTCACATGAGTTTGTCCTGTGAGTGGTTTGAGGCACAGCCACCTGCATGGAGTCCCACTCTAAGCGCTCTGCAGGCCCACCCGAAGCCCTGTGCTCATACTGCTGCTGTGCAGCTGGTGGGGGCTTATGGCACTATGGACTTGAAACCTCCTGTCCTCCTGAGGATGTGGTCTCCACAGAGTCTCCCACCAGTCTTATGTATTGCATGGGTGTATAAGGAGAACAGCAAGCAAAAAACTAATTCCAGGCTTTCTCTGTCTGGAGAAAGCACTGTGGTTGCCTGCCCTGAGCACTGGAGTTTTGCAAGGTGTAGTAGGGCAGACCAGCTGCAGGGAATTAATTTCTCATGTTCAAGGCACTAACGAAACTCTCAATCTGTGAATCAAAGTCATTCTGGGGACGGTGCATCTTTGGAGAAAGTGCTGGGGCTGATATAGCTGGAGGGTTGTAGGATTATGTGTAAGAGAGACTGCACAGTGCACACTCAGTCCTTTACTGAAAATGGTGGTAAATTCTGTAGAAAATCGGTTTGGTCATTGTAACTTTTCACATGTATGTGTGTGGAGCTGACTTATCCAGCTACTCTCCACTGTTCCCTTCCAGTATCCTCTCCTGTGTATAAGGATTGCAAATTCTGATGAGCTTGATTAAACCATCTCTTAATAATCGCCTTTAGACGGCCCTCCCTCCACCTCTCGCTCAGCCTGGGGTCTGCAACCGGGAATCCGCCTGGGGAGCGCGTCTGGGCTGGACCCGGACCAAAACCCCCCACCCTCCCGGCCCTGGCTATGGGGCGCTCTGCATTCGGAGAGCCCTCCGGGGCTCCGGGCGGGCTGGGCCGTGCCTGCGGCGCCCCGGAGCTGGCGGGCAGCAGGGGGCGCCCGGGGCACGCCGGAGCCGCGGGCTCGGCTCAGCGCAACTCGGCCCGGCTCGGCTCGGTTCGCTTGGGCGGGGGTTCGGCACGGCCGCCGGTCCCGCAGGCTGCCGGACAACGCCGGCACGTGCCATCACACTATTTTGACAGCTCGGCGGAGCGGCAGTTTGAGCGAGTGCAGAGGCTGCTCATCCGCGCAAATGCTGAGTGAAGCTCAGCGTCGCACAAAACCAGACTTGGTCGCTCTCGGCTTCCCCGGCACACCCCACCCGGCCTCCTCCCGTCGTGCCCGGCCGCAGCTCCGGTCCGTGGCTCGCTCCGCTGCATCGTGCTGCAGGAACCGGAGCTGCTGCTCCTGCCCCCATGGTTTCTACAAAGCCTGGTTATATAAAGTTTAATTATCATATTTGGCTTCCGTGTACCGCTTTCTATCTGCAGATCTCAAAGAGCTTTCTAAGCATTAAACAAACCTCACAATGCCCTCTCCCGTCTTCATGTAGGAGGGTTTGCTACACCCGTCCCTGTATTTATTTTAAATGCTATCAGGAGAAACTGAGGTGCAGAGATGGGAAAAGGCTTGCCCAAAATCATCCAGCACGTCAGTGGCAGAGCCGGATGCAGAAGTAAGAAGTCTCCTTAATTGGTTCCCATCTTTAATTCTCCAGGAATGTTGCCTTCCTCTGGGAACAGCTGCGCCTAGGATCAACTTTTGAGGGTTTGGGGATCTAACTGGCCTCTGTGCTGATGTGCAATGAAATGCCTCAGTGACCTACACACAGTTCATAACAAGGCTCTTCTCCTTTTGAGAGCTATTCCTCTATCCCTACTCAGAAAGTTCAGGCCAAAAGCCTGCCCACTACATGTGGTGGCTTTACTTGACTTAATTTTATGAACTGCTGGGGAGGAAAGAGTGGGACCTCAGCTCAAGGTCTTGCTATCAGCAGCTGGGGAGCCAGTTTGGCTGTAGTGCATTTGTACCTCAGAAAGGACCATTCTCTGGCATCTCCTTTCCCATCCCCCTTCATGAAAGGTCAAGGAAATGAATGGGACAGTGAGATGTGCACGCCTGTAAATATTTAGCAAGCCACTCGCTTTTACATTGCAGATTTTGCTCTATGGCATGGCTGTTAATATCAGTGAGGCATTAGCTCCGAAAAGCACCCATCACACTGTTAACACTGAAAGTGCTCCATCAAAGCAGCACGCTGTGAATTACAGGGCCTGAGCTTGCTTCATTAGCCTGGAGTTTGTCCAGCAGGAACGTCAATCCCAGACCCACCGTGGAAGAGAAAAACCCTGGTAACAAATTAAAAGAAGGAGCATTACCTGCAGAAGTGATATTGCCGTGACAGGGGCTGGGACAGACAGTACCTTTACCTTACCTGGACAGATCTTGCCTTGACAGAATGCAAAAAGTTGCCCTGATCTGTTCCATCTTTATCAGAAACCACCTCACCTGAAGAGTGTTTTGGTGGGGTGGAGGGACGGGACCATTTCCTTATGCTCTTTGGCTGTGTTTGCAGAGATTTTTTTGTGTCAGAGTAAGGATGCTGAATTTTTGGAGCTGGGGGGAACCCCTCTAATCCCCAGCCCCCCAGATGCAACCAGTTCTGATTATGTGTTGGGCTCAGGGTCAAAATTTGACTCAGATTTCGTTTCATTTGCACAAAGACTCATTGACGCCTGGGCCTAATGAACATCAATATTCTTAATGACAAGGAAAAGATCTGTTTTATGGGACTCCAGACAGGCAGTGTCTCCATGCTCCTTCTGAAGAATCACAGGAAAATAGTCCCAATCTTGGACATGTTTGGTTACCAGTGTTGCAAAGTTCAAGCTCCTCCCTAGATAAGAGCATCTTTCTTGGAAACCTCTGTCAAAGTTTCACAGGATTAAGTGCTGTGCTGTCTTCTCAGCCTGGCTTCTGTGTTTCCAATAAGCAATCCAATTACACACATTCTTTTGTTAGATTTGTGATGATACTGTAGATTTTCATGCCAAAAGATTCATAGAAACATGATGGGAATTTTTGTTTCTTTGTGATTTTTTCCCTCCAAACTAAAAAAATCAAAGCAAATTATTCTAGGGAGGAAAAAAAATTGCTACAACTGAAATACAAGATTGAATTGGTTGCATTTGTTAGGTTCACTTGTATTTCTGTTTTGGCTTTGGGGTGTTAGGTTATGGGGGGGGTGTTCCTATATGATTTTGCATTTCTATCCTCAGCCTTTTGCATCTTTGGCTACCAGATGTGTCCCACATTGAAGAATTATTTCTCCTCCCTAGAGTGAAATAAATGCAATCAATATGAGTATTGCTCTCAGGGCCTTGAAATATTACATTAATGTTCCATGTGGTGACATTTTAGCTGGAATTTTCAAATACATTATGATGGTTCAAATTAATATTTATCAGATCAGCTTTTATATTTTGCAAAAGAGAGAGAGGGAGAGAGAGAGCGTAAGCATTATTAAAATACAAAATGCAGATGAATTCCAAAATCGATGGTCCATTTTACCAGCACTTTCAAGGGGCTGTGTTTTGCTTTCTGGGTTTGTTTTTAAATTTATTAGTTTTACAGGCAAATCTATTTATCTTCCTTCATTTTTTTTTTCACCCATTCAAGGTTTTTCAGTTGTTTCTTTCTTTCAGTCTTCTTTATTATCCCAAAATGTAAATGATGACGTTAGCTAGGTTTTTTCTTTTTTTTTCTTTTCAGTGATTAAATCTGCTACATGACATCTTTGTCCTTTCTATAAATTAAATCATCTTTGCTTTCCACCTTTAGCCACTGCCAGCAGCAATCCTCTGATTGCCAGCAATAAAAGTCCTCACTTTACGGTCTTTATTTCCTACACAAAGCAACCCCCCCTCCTTCTTTCCCTGTGCTTATAGTGCCTTTTTAAATTTTTTTTATTATTATTTTGCTAAGGGGGTAGTGGGACTAACTCCTCTTTTCAGTGTTTCCCCATAAACAAGGAATTTGCAGAGAGAGATTGCAGAGGAAAAAAATCTAAACCACATTCCACTTTATTTCAGTCATTCCTAAACAGATTGTTCTATGAGGTGGAAAATCCAGGCAGATTAATGGTGTCATTTGTTTTGCTTTTTTTATATTTCTGTCTTTCCCCCCCCGTTCCCTGCCTGCCACTTTGATTTGGTGAAAATGTTTGAAAAGTACGTTTTTTAGACTAAATGCAGCTTTAAAGATCTGTGGATTATCAGCTGAATTTATTTTTTGAAACAATTCTGCTTGTGGAATAATCCTTCTTTCCCCCTCCAACCATGGAAAATTGTAGGAACTGTCTGGGATCTTAACATATTTCTTTAAAAGCATTTGCAATTCGTAAAGGAGAATTTTTGGAAGGGTTAATATTCTGGTATAGAACTGAACAGTATTTCCAAACTTTTCCCATTCTCAGCTTTTTTTCTTCTAGCTCTGCAACAGTTTTACTGTAAGAACATGTCAGGAGTCAGACAGCTACAGGAAAAATATGTAAATATGTGTTTTCACATGAGTATGAACATATATATATATATATATATATATGATATATATATTTAAAAAAATTTATAAATGCTCACAAATGCACACTTGCATGATCTCCCTTTCTGTCTCTGGGTGTATAGATGTACATACTCCAGGCTGCCCTTCCTATTTTCCTTCAGTGCTGATCTGGGCAAAAGAACGACAGGAAACTTGAAAAAGAAAAGGAGGAGGAATCGATTGTTCGACCCGCACTTGAACTCTCCTGAAAGAGATAAAGCAGAATTTTCAATAGGTCCCCTGCCCTTTTCACTAGGAGGGAAAGAGGAGAAGAAAAACAAGAGATATTTATATGACAGGCACTGCTGAAAATAGCGTTTCAGAGCAATAAAAGAAAAAAGGCAAAAGAGATTCAATGGTAAAAAAAAACCCCAAACCCACAACAACAGAGAAACTCTTTTTCTTGTGCTCTCCAACAGGCGCATGAGCAGCTCATCCTGGAAATGCATGCATGCCTTCTATAGATCTGTTTGAAATTATAGTTGTCATTGAGAGTGAATTTATGCTTCTATTGATCTGCAAAAGGAAAATATTAAATGGTTTGGTTTTGATCTTTAGCTGACCCTAGGGTCAAGGGTAGCCTAAGATTAGTATTCATAGAATTCATCACCAAATTGTAGTCTGCATCTACTTTATGCAAACATAGGGAAAACATTGAAAGATAAATACAAAGCAAAATGATGAACAATTTCATCAGCACCCACCCCATTAAAAAGACAACCCTCAAACAATAAAAGCAGGGAGATACGTACATGCACAAATCCAGGTAACTGCACACAGCATAGATGGGGAAATGGAAAGGAAATACAGAGAAGCACAGAGACAGAGATAGGGAATTACACACATGGGAAAAGACACACAACTCGGAGCAAATATCAATGCACAACTATACTGAAACGTGCCTGCACGAGCACCTCAACACAACTGCATGGGAACATACAAAAAGCAAAACAAATGTAGAAGGAACACTTCATACAGGTATATACACACCCCACCCCCCCCCGCCCCGGAAAAAAGTCCACTTCTGGGGTGAAAAAGAGTATGTTCACGGATGCTCACACGAAGCCAAAACCAAGAAGCAAAAACAAGTGCAGTTAAGCAGGTGCACATACTGATATGTGCTGACAAACACAGGGATACATAGTTGTAAACATGTCTTGACACATACACAAATGCAGACACTTGCATTAGGCATTGTGGATCTCCCTTGTCAGTAAGTGTGACACAAAGTTAGTGAAATGATCGAGAAAGAAATATAGCCAGGTATGAGTAAAATATGCTAGCCAAAGTCCTCCACAAGTTGTCCCAGTTCAGAAATTCAGGGGAGAATGCTGATAAGAGCAGCAAAACAATTTCACTCACTGACGGACATTCAAAGGCACAGGGAGATCTGTTTACTCACAAGGAGAGTGAAGTCTACTCACAGGCATTAACAGCCCAAGCTGTAGCAGAAACACTCCTGCATGGACATAGTAAGTGCCATTTGTGCCCAAAGGAGGTATCTGCTGAGAAATTAAGACAGACTCAAAGAGCCGAAAGCCCAGTTCCCAACCATGGAGTCACCCCAGAGGCAGGGGAAAACATCTGTGACTGTTAGACCAAAACACTAATCCACAGCATCTCAATTGGGCACCACAGGTTGCTCACCAGCACACTGGGAAATATAAACAAGAAAAACATGGTGCTTTCCAGGCAGATACAGCAAATACTGAGAGAAGAGCAGAACAAAAGATGGTTTCTGAGCTATTTCCAAGACTACGTCCCATGTAGTCTTGCAGCTGATAGCCAATATAGCCTCTTTGCACTTAGACTCTGCTTCTGTAGTCTCAGTGTGGCCGAATATATACAAAAAATGTATAGAGCAATTGTAAGTGGGCAAAAATTGGTGAGGGAGAACAAAAGCTTTGATATTTATTTTTATGATCAGTTCTCCCCCAAGTACAGATTTTTTGATTAAAGAAAGTGTTAAAAATCTTACTTGAAAAAGTTTTTCCTTTTGGTATACAAAACAGCAACCTGAGCATTCACCAAAAATATAACCATATTTAATGTTTGTTGTTTGGTTTATTACCTGTTATAATTAAGATTTGTATTTTAGCGTGAAAGCCTCAACCAACTCTGAGGCTCACTATGCTTTGTACCTTTGTATGTAATTGTATTGCTAGAAACAATCCTTGTCCTGAAAAGCTTGCATTGCAGGTGGAAGAGCAGGAAAAGGAAAGAGGAGTATCTCTCATTTACCAGTGGAGCCCCAAGGAAGTGACATGCTCAGGCTAGCCAAAGAGTCTTGGCAGAGCTAGGAACTGGAGCTACATCTCCTGATTCACAGGCCATTGCTTCACGAATGAGATCATCCTCCTTTCCTGATTTAAATATCCCTTAGTGTGGGCTACTAGTCAGTTAGTATTTGTATGATCCAGTCATGAGACTCAATGGAAACAGTACTAAGCATGAACATCGTTTGAGCTAATCTTGAAGGGGTGTATCAGTGTCATGGTGCCAAGAGCACCTCTTAGCCCTGATGTCGCTTGCCTGGACTGGGAACACCCTGGCCAGTGTATATCACTTCCTCGGAGGAAATAATGTCTACCACCAGGAGCATTATTTTGTCAGCATAGCTACCTGTGTACTTGGGCTCCAGAAGTACAGTTACCTGGGAAGGATTGCAGTCCCAGCACTAGCTTTAGCTAGTACTTCCAAATATATCTCTGATGGCAAGCGCCTCTTGGTGTGGGCAGGGATGGCAGTGAGCACGGCTGTGCAGGCACCACTGGTGACAGCTGCAGGGTTGACAACGCTTGGCAGTAGGGAAGGGAGAGCATAACAGGGAGCAGGGCTCTCTGAGGAGTATCTGGGGAATGACAGAGCAGGGAGGATGAAGAAGTGGCAAAGAGAAGGGGAAGGGGAAGGGGAAGGGGAAGGGGAAGGGGAAGGGAAAGGGAAAGACACAGAGATGTCATTGGACTTCCTCCAATACTATGCAATGCATATTGCTGGAAACTGGTTCTGTAAGTCACTCATGAATTGCCTGAATCCCCCAAAGCCAAGGAGTGCTGTGTGTGTAAACTGTACAACCTGGCCCATACTCAAGGACAGAGCTCCTACAGCAAAGAACCAGCACTCACTTATCATGACAGTAGGATGTTCTTTATTACAGCTGCAGTACACAGCTAGCCCCTTGCATGCTCTGTTTGGTGGATCACTGTCTCCTCAAACTTGTGAGGAAACTATACATAGTAATGACAGCATTTCCCAAAATCCTCCTCATGGTGGGAAAAGTCTTCTGTACAGGCTAGCTGTACAAAAATGGTACATCCTTTCCCAACACTACCTCACTAGTATTAAATTTGTCAGAGACTGGTTGTTTTGATGTTGTGGATAGTGGAAGTGCAGGAAGGAGAATAGAAGAGCAGATGAACACATATTCCCCTATTTCTTCAGTGCATCCCAGTTTTTATGTTGTTTTATAATTGTAGTCTTGATTCATCTACTGTACTTAAATAAATATGTATACTGGGCAGCTGCTTTTCCCCAGGCTGTCACAGAGTACAGATTCAATCATGGTTTTATCATTTTGGCAGACAGAGGAGGAGGAGTGTGAAAGAGGGAAGCAGCAAGGCACAAAGGTGGAGGCAGCAGAGGAAACTGCTGTTGTTGCTTCTGTTTCATTGTTTACTGTCTATAACTTTGTACAGCTTTTAACACTGTTTGGCAAGCGAGCAGCTGGCACCACTTGTCTTTGGAGTGCATATGCTGCCTGGAGAGAGACAGCCCAGATTAGCTAATGTGGGAAGAGATGGGATCTTCTCTCAGTGAGAACATGGGCTTGGAGCTTCAGACAGGCAGTGCTGAAAAACCTCTCAGGTCTGAACAACCCCTCTCCCCCTTGGATCTCTCATCCATTCATCGTTCTGCTTCTTTTCTCATTACACAGGTTTATTTCAAAACAAATTCCTGTAATTTTGTTCCCCATTAAAATACCATATAAACAACTTCCCTTTTGCCACCCATGGAAAGCCAATACTCCTCTCTCTGTCTTAATGTTGAACCAGTTTCCATAGCTCATATGCTGTTGGCAGTGCTCATTTTTAAATGGTGTTGAAAACGAAGTCCTTGCCATTTGTCATTGTTAGACTTCCATAGCACTTTCTTCCTGCATAACAGCTCTAGGATGGGTGTATTGACTGAATCCTAAATGGCTGATGGCCAAAAATTTCTAGGTAATTTCAGTGGGACTTGATACTCTTCATATCTGGTCATAACTTGATCATATAATTTGGCTGTGTACTCTTAAAGAGCTGCTGTGGCTGGTGGAGTCATTCTTATATCCATAATAGTTTGTAAGGCACTTAAGGGTACCTTTGGATGAAAAGCACTAAATAAATGTTCAGCAAGATGAAGTTATTTATCCGTGTAATCACCTGTCACTTCCACCCAATTTTTGTTCCTCCCTGTCCCATCCAATCGGCCATATTATATGCTCATGCATATGGTCATGCACTCATCAATCCACCTTTATCCATATGCAGAGACACTCAAGTATTATGAGAGCTACACAGAAAGACAGATGCATGCATCTAATCCTTCTCTCCTCATCTGTCCTCATCCAGCTCCTATAGACACACAGCAACATTTTTTAAGCACTTAAGTGACTTAGGATCCTAAGTTTCATTTTGGAGAGAGGCTCAGGAGTTTAAATATCGCTGAAAGTCAGCAAGATGTGTTCTCCAGATTAGAATTCCTCAGGTCTGTAAGTATCATATTTTCAAAGTGCTCTCTTTATCTAAATATTCAGGTAGGCACCTTGTAGATTATCAAAACTGTTTAAGATAGGCACATAAATCCAAATGATTTTAATGTAGCTTGCCTTGAAAATTTTAAGACCCCTCTGGGCACTTATCTTTCAAAGGCATCTAAATCCTTTTGAAAAATTGGTACCAAGAGCCTCTAAGATCCTGTAAAAAACATCTCTTAACTTACTCACCCATAACCAAACATCAGAAGAGGGACTGCTACCTTTGGTAAATCCATATTCTAGTCATGCAGTTTATGAAAAAGGTTACTCTGGTATCTGTTTTAATTACCAAAATCCCATGATCTTGTAAAAATACAGCATGAGAATCTCTTGGCAACTCAGGCAGCAGGACCAGACCTGTGCAGCTCCTGCCCACGTTCCTGGAAATGAGATGCCTGTGCCATATATGAGTCTCAGCAGAAAGTTCTATACAGCCCTATTTGTTATAATCATCGAAAGTCTTCATCATTAAAAGGCAGCAGGGCATTCACTCATCAGAATCCCCTGGTTGACAGTATTTCTAGCTGTGGTCAAGGAAAAACTTTGTGGGGAGGGGTTGATGGCTCTGGTATTTGAATAAACTCAGCATGTTCAGCAGACAGCCATTGGTGCTGGTTCTGGCATCCACCACTTTGTGTAGGATTCTGCTGAAAAATCCCATAAAACAAACAAGATTTCCAGGAAAGAAAATGAAGCAGAAACTCCTGCCCCTCTTATAAATTATGTCCAAGTAGGCTGAGCTGGCAAGAATTCCTTCAAGTGTGAAGTTCTTTCCATTTTATGGATAGGAGTTCCCCAGAGACCATCTTCTTTCATCTTTGGGGTTTTTTTCTCTTGAAGTATTTTTTTTTTTTTTCCACTGGGGGTGGAGGGCAGATAGTGTGTGCATGATTTGGCTGGTAGAACCAAGAATCTGTCAGCAGAAAAAGGGCCGTCAGCAAGAGACAGTGAGCTGCAAATTGTCCATTTCTAAACTGCCTGTTCATCTGACACTTGCGGGCTCAGAAGCCACCTGTTCAGCTATCAGTCACCAAGTGAAAATGAAGCTTTCCTTAAATGAAGATTTTGACGTACAGAGAAAACTAAAAGAGAAAAAAAAAAATAAGAGAAAAGGAAATTATTCTGAATTTACTCTACTGTAAAATGAGAATAGAAACTAAAGCTGAAACCCAAGGAAAGGTTTTTACTTCCTCTTCTCCCCATACTGTAATATAAAAAGTGCTTTGTCAAACAGCAGCACAAACATACTATCAAAAAAATACAACACCTTTCATGCAACATTTTTGCAGAAATCCAAAAGTGTTTCTGAAGCTGCCATCTCTCTTCTCCCTCCCCCCTAAATAGTGGCAGATTTTTGGGGTGTGACTGACTCCTTGCTAAAAGAACACTCTGAATGTTAACAAGTGGTGTAGCTCTTTGAAGATGTGAAACTATAGAATGGATTAGCTGTGATACCATGTGCAGAGTAGGCTTTCCCCCTTCCATGCAAGGTCAAATTAAGAGTGGACCAGCCAGCGACCCAAAAGTAGACCATACTAAGCAGCTGATTATTTTTTGCCCTCTTCAGGCACACTGCATTCGCCTCTGAAGGAGAATTCAGGGCAGCAGCCAGCAGGGTTGACTCTTACGTGCAAGGTTTTTCTGGCTGACCACAGAGCACATAGCCCATGCGCCTGATCAAATAGCTTGGTAATTTCATCATTTCAGACTTTTATGGTTTTTCCAGTTGCTGCTGCTTTTACAAACAAGCATTTCGGTGACCTTCCCCTCCGGACATCAGCGCATTCAGCTCTGCAAGAATCCCAAGCTCTGAAAGTTTATAAATAAGCCTTCTATCAAGTTCCACAACAGGTGTGACCTCCCCCCCTGTCCTAAAACTGAACAGTTTCAACAAGCAAATAAAGACTGCACAGTCCTGTCTTAAAGGGGAAGGACTCTGGAGAGCACTGTATAGGCCCTGATACTGTCAATAGAAGGATTGGCCCATTGCAGGAAGGGATTGCACGGCCATAGTCTGGGGACAGCTGTGGCTTTTTAGGTGGCCCTTTAAACAAGAACAAGAGACACAAGAGTGGAATGGTGCTCACCGTTACCTACATTAGCATGACATTCCCAGGCTGTCCCACACACTGACTCCGGAATTGATTATGGTGGGTTCTGAGTACTGTGTCTGCCTGGCTGAGAGATGAGATTACTGGGAGATTTTTGTCATAAACAGAAGATGCACAACCAGAATATCTTCAATTTGATTTGGCTTCCTGCTGGTATGTCAATGGCACATTGGCAACACTCAGTGGAGAAAGAAGGAAAATGTTCTCTTGTAAGGTGAACAGTCTCATACTTGTCTGGATTTGCTTATTCTCCTAATTTTTGGCATATAACAGTACATGCATTCAGTCCACTCCTTTTCTGCTGTCTTCACAATGTTAGAGGGAAACCAGGGTCTTGAAGAACTGGAATCGGAGATTGCAGTTTCATTCTGTGGATGAGCACCTCAAAAGCTGAGATTGAGGTGAGAATGAGGCTTCTGACTTTGTAAGAGGCTCCGATCAATGCTCTCTCCCTCCATTTAGCTCAGCCAGGGAAGGTTCAGGTTGGACATCAGGAATTATTTTTTCACCGATAAGGCAGGTTAAGCATTGAAACAGGCTGCCCAGGGAAGTGGTGGAGTCATCATTCCTGCAAATGTTCAAGAAATGACTGGATGTGACACGTAGTGCTATGGTTTAGTTGCCATGGTGGTATTTAGTCAAAGGTAGGCCTTGGTGATCTTGGAGAAGTCTTTTCCAACCTTAATGATTCTGTGATTTTATAATCTCAGCAGAAACTGTGAAACTGAGGAATTCACCAATGGAAAGTACTATTTCTCTCCCTGTGTGTTCTAGAAAACTGTATGATATTGTATGATTATACATTACATTACACTTATATTTCAAAGGAAATAAATGACTTGAAGTGTCCAAATGGTCTTCTTGGTGTAGACCATTATACCATATAAAATAGCTGTATGATATTCAGGGGAAAATACTATTGAGATATTGAGACAGGAGAACATAGGAGGCACTTCAGTACAATATAAACAGTGGTAAGTGGATCTCTATATCATTGTGACAGAGATTGACAGGAAAATACCCAAAAAGTACAGCTTTGCCACTGTGGCAAAGGAGAGAGAAAGATCCAGTCTGCTCAGTGCAGTGAAAGGAATCAGTACAATCAGTGTGATGGGGAATACCTAGTACAATCAATATGTGCTGTAGTGTTATGAAGCCAGTGTGATGGTGTACTGTGGGACAAACAGAATAACTCCACATCCAAGATGTTTATTATGGTCAAGAGATATGAGGAACCCAGTGTAATCAACTGGAAAAGTGATTGAATGTTGGGGGGAGGGGATGTGGAGATGATAAGGATGTAGTCAATGGGACATCAGGTCTTCTGGCTTTCAAACCTCATGCTACCTGTTCTTGACACTGAGAAATGCTTTAAAGAATATTTGTTACTACATATAAACAGTTTGCAAAGTGTGAGCATGTTGCTGTGGTGCACAGTGTCAGGTGGGTCTACCACAATGCGGGCAGGTAAGTGGGTGAGTGGGGTGTGCACAAGTGCTAAAAGGAGTGAGGAGTCAGATACGGAGAACTGGCAGAGGTGCTGCAGGTCTCATGCTGCAGCTCCTTTTCTGCAGCATTATGGAAGGATTTGGTTCTAAGTAACCTACAGAAAACAATAAGAGCAGCCATTTGGCTCATGGTGAGCCTTGTCCCTTCTAATGCACTTGTGGTCCCCCAGGGCCACATCTAATTACTGCTCAAACACAATAGTTGCAACTATGAATCATGCCAAAACTGTTCAGAATAAGCCTCATACAGTGAGATTTGTTGTCAGTCTTGATTTTTTTTTTTCACAGCGCAGGTAAAACTTTTAAAACCCCATCCCTATTCAGGGATCTACAGCATCTGCATCTAACTGGCATCTGCCAAATCCCTAAGAGATTCTAAAGAGAGGGTTACTTCAGAGCTCCATGAGGATCACCGTGTATCTTCTATTTTGGTGAAAAGAAAAAGACTTTCCTCTCAGGAAGTCTCTGCACACAGAAGCTTTTGGTCTGGACAGATTTTGTTCTCCACTATAATCAAAGTCCATTCCTCCCTTCCAACTAAAGTCACCCTCTGGACTGAAGTTATCTCTATGGGCACTTTGACAGGGAGGGACAAGCTTGCTCCTGTGATGGTGTCTTTGAAAAGACATCTAACCAAGTGCATAAACTCCCATTTGATAGCAAATTAATGTTCCTGTTTGCTGCTATGAGAGCTGACTAATCTTTGCTCTATCTGAATCCTTCATCTGACACTATAAACCCTGGCTGTCATCTCCCCAGTAAAGTTTTACCTTCAAAAGCTATCATTTTTCAGGGATTAGTGTGTGGCCACTTAGAGCAAACAAAGATAGCATCACGCTTCATACAGGTGTATGGCTGTAAGATGGATGCCTGCTTGTACACATGTATATGCATATATATGCAGAAATATATATATGTGTGTGTATATACACATTATCTGGACATTTACAGGAAGGTAAAGGGGTATATACACACTCAGCCTCTGGTAGTTCAAATATAAAGTACCCTGATTGAGGACTCACACTGCTTAAGACAGGCTTTAATAAACTGCTGAAGTTCCCTAAGCACAGGGAGGTCCAGCACTGGTGGGAAGGGCAGTTGGAAGGGTGCAGTGCAAAGAAAGTAAACACACAAAACAGAAGAACTTAAAGCAGCTCTGTAATATGACCAGAAAGCCATGGGTGTCAGGAGGCAAGTCTACATTCAGTACTCAGTGCACTGAAATCTCTGGTTACTAGCAAAAGCATTTGAAAATAAATATAGACACAAGTTAAAATTATACCATTTTTGACAAAGTAGATAGTAGTTGTAATATAATGAGGCACTGTAGAAAAATGCCCCACCACCAAGTGAGCACTTGCTGGGCGGATTAACCAGCATTCCTTCTCCTCCATTGAGTGGTGTCACAAGCTAATAAATATTTCAGAATTGGCTGTATTCAATCCAGCCCTTGTCCCGGTTGACGTCTGTTCTCTCAGTTTTCAGAAGGAGACAGGTGCAGAAGGATGAAAAGGGATTTAATTACTAAACATCCCCTACTCCCAGAATCCAAACACATGCTGTACTGTACATATACACCACACCTACTGTACTCACAAGCACATATAATACTCATGCACACAGAGTCACACCTACTGCACTCTGCCATGCACCTTACTGAATTCACATTGCACACAGATTATGTTTTGGAAGTAGAGGATTCACACTGCACTGCAACAATATGTTTTGGCCATTCCCCATGGAAGGTACACGTGTGTTGTAATATGTACTTCTCCTCTGGTGCCACACATCTGGTTACAGAAATGCAAGGACAGAAATTATTTGTTTGTGGCCTGCTTATGGCCAGACTCTAAAAGAGTAAGAGTTGACTCTAGCTCCTAGCCAGAAAATAGGTATTTTTTCCCTTCTGTTGCTGAATGTCATCATATAGTTCCTCACCTGCAGCAAGCACACTACGTGTAACTTATTTATTAATACATGTGACTTATTTACTCTATTAATAGTTTCTATTACACACTTTGCTCTGAAACAAGAAGCAAAGACCCTAACCACAGCCTTTACAATTTCTGTTCTTACAAGGCCAGATTTTCAGATATTTTGCACCCACAACTGAGTATGTTTTCGCAAGCTCCCATGTAGACACCACACTGTAAGGGGGGATAATGGTGCTGCTCATTCCATTGACATCTGGAACACTGCTCTGTGGATGCTATCTTCTCTTCCAAAGTCTTCCTGCTTTTTGTCAGGGAACATCTAGCAGCGCTTCTCACAGTAACAATAGACTGGAAATTGTGGGCAAATTTCACTGCAAAAACCTGTGTTCAACCTCTTTAAGTTTTCCTGGCACTTTCAGCTACTAACAGGATACTCCTTCATTTCCTATTCTAGGCTGTGCTGGCGTAACTGTTCCTGTGAGCTGCTGAGCAGCAGTTGTGCTCTACCACAGGGACAGCTGTGTGGCACAGACACCAGTGGTAGGAGCATGGCCAAGGCGGTGGTGTCTCGGTGAGGGCTTGGGAGATAACAGCACTTCCTCAGATCTGTCCTTTGCCATTGGAAGAAGTCAGGTTGTTTTATGCCTGTTGCCTCAGTTTCATCACCTGTAAAATGGCCAGTAATATGAACTTCTTTTGGAAAGTGATTTGAGATTTACTGAGATAGCAGATACTTGTCTGTGCAGTCTATTAGAGTGCTTTGAGATCTTTGAAGGACTCCTGAGTGTATCAATGCAATATATTGCTGTTACCAGCTAATTTAGGCAGCAAAGTTAAAAAAAAAAAAAAACAACCCAAAAAACAAACAAACAAACAAAGTTGAAGAAAGAGAAAGTTAGGTGTTCCAGTCCTGCTCCCACTAGATTTATAGTGTTGACTCCTATCTCAGCAGGATCAAGACCAGGGAGTTCAAGTTGTAGGTAGTGACAAAGACTAAGGAAATCAAAGGAGATGGATAATGAAAGGAAATGGTTTTGTGTCTGGGCTAGAAGGGGTTTCCAGATAATGTATCACTTAGGTCAAATGAAGAACACCATTGGCTTTAGATTGAGGTAATTAGTGTATCAGAAAATTGGGGGAAGTTATGTATGTTTTTAAGATGGGCTATTAAAGCAAGCCATGAATTATGGAGAAGCAAAACTGCCTTCTTTGTTTTATTTAAGTTAACCTTGGACAACAGAGAAAGAATGTGAGGATGGTATTTTCTGGGATACATGTTCTTGTATAAGAGCACATGTGGTTGCAATATTAGGTCCCCCAATGCATCTCGTGTACTGCAGACACATGTTTATGTGCACGTATGTGCATTCACTCATACACACAGAGCAGAGTCTGTAAATGTTCTTGCTACATGTGCACAGTACATATAGGCATATGTGGGCTTCTTATCCTTTATATACAAACCTCCCTACACATTCACAATAGAAGCAGTCAGACCTGGTATGTGTCACACAAATAGTTAGAATAATATACTTAAATATTGCACATAGAATGACATGTGATAAATATAGCCTGTTCCCACCATGTTTATACCACTTGAAATACTTCTACAGACTCGTTTAGAGATGCACAAACACTTTGTTATAGTAATCTTAGGTTTCATAGGCATCCACAAATTGTAATCAAAATTCATACAAATTTTACACAAATATTTGTGTAAATGGTACATACTGAGCTAAAGTCTTGTGCAAGCTCCCATACGACCCCATGTTGCAATCTACGTTAACTTGCAAATTCTGAGCTTACAAATTTTGCCTGTGTGTCTGCACAGACTTGGTCCACTGTGTGTTTGCATATACTCTATTGATGGGCAATGTCCTCTCAGAAAAAAATTCTATCTTTCCTTTAGGAATCTGTAGAATTATTCAAATGCTGAATTGTACTCTATTCTCCATTTCACTGAAGGGTTTTAGGAAATTTCCAAGGAATCCAATTTCCATGAAGTTCTGTAGGGATTTTCTGGAGGAGATGGACTGCTTACTTAAAAGCAGATAATTTAGTTGATTCCACTGTAACTCCCATTGTTGGTTGACTCTACTGTCTGCATCACCATAAGAGTACTAATATGATTTCAAGTATAAAGTGTGTTCATTTCCCCAAACTGCTTTGTTGGTCTCTGATGCTCCATACACTTGTAGAGCCTCAAGTTCTGGTGTAGGGAGACCTTTGTGGACTCAGCAAGACTTGATGGATTTGCACAGCATTGCTTATTATGAAGAGTCACCTCAAGTTTGAGAAAACCAGAGCTTAAAACTGTTCTTTTCTCTACAAGATGTCTCAGCAAAAGCATCCGAAAGAGCAGTTAATTTAAACAGGCAGATTCTCACCATTTCATAATTGAAATAATATTTTCCTATAATTTGGGAAACATAAGTGGAGCTGCAGGTGTCTAAGTAGGAAGCACTCATTTGTGACACTGGGGCTTTACTGGCGTGCTGCTGCCGAGGGAATTGGTAGGGAACTGGGCACCAGGCAGTCCCTTGTCTTGTCTTTGGGAAAGTGATCACTATTGTAAAGCTCTGTAACGGTCCAAACCAAGGAGTTACATCTGCATCCTAGAGCACTGAGAGAAAGAGACCTGACTCCAGTTTTGATCCTTGCATCCACTGATCTTAATTACGACCATATTCTACTCTGCAGCTGGCAATTGGGGTTAAATCTGTGACTAATGTGGGCATGTGAGGATCATTCCTTTGATCTCAGAGACCAAGACAGGCCTGTGCATTGCCCAAATTATTTGTGTTTAAATCAGGACTCTTCAGTAAATATTAGTGGGGGGGTTTTTTGGCTTTTTGGTTTTTTGTTTTGTTTTGTTTTTAACCACCCATCCCAGAATAGCAGATCAAGTGATACAATAAACTACAGATTTCCAGAAGGGATAACATGGAAAGAATAAACACTTTGCTTTAATTTAGTTGTAAAAACACCAATTTAAAATATTACACTTTGTTAAATAGGAGTCTTCTGTGGCACAGAAGTTTTTTGTCTGTGCAATGTACTGTTTGGTTTTATTTTTACCCCAGAAGGGACTGGACATGTCTCCTGTTTCTGTGTGAAATAGATTCACCTTCATCAGGTCAGAATTTAGAAATATTAAATGATGAAAACTTTAAGGCTTTTGTGGAAATGTTCTTATATAAAGGATGAAACCCAGAAAGTAGGAATTCAATTGCAAGGAATAATGGCCCTAAATTGCAGGGGGAAAAGAAATTAGGTTAGCCATTAGGAAAAACTTTCTTGCAATAAAGATAGTTAAACATTGGAATAGATTGTCTAGGTAGGTTGTACAATCTCCACCAAAATGAGATTTTCAGAACTGGCTAGGCAAACAAGAATGATGTGGCTGTTGCTGGCCCTGCATAGAAGTAAGTGGCCAAAGTAAGTGACCTCTAGTGCTCCCTTCTAATCCTATATTCCTATTATATTAAAGGTCTAAGATTTAGCGTTGTGTGGATTGTAGCTCGTACAGTGATATGTGCAATGGGATGGATAGTTGGATGTTGAGGACACATATATCCTTTCTCACATTAACACTAGTCATGGTTATGGTCCATCTAAATTCCAGTGCATTGCTTAGAAAAATGTACCCTTTAATTTCATAATAAAACAGCTGGGTAAATTCTTCTACTTGCAGCTAAAGGGGGAAAAAAAAAAAAAAAAGAACACTTGAAATGAATTTTTAATACAGATTTGAGTGGGATTGCAGCAGGCGCTTCTGATCTGATAATTGCACTGGATCAGCCACAGTCGTCATCTTTTTTTCCCTTTAGAAATTTTGTGTAAGACTTTAGTGCCAGGGAAAGTTCTCAGGCTGAGTGCTGCAATGTCTCCAGGTAGCTGGAGAATGGGGGAAGTGGGCAGCAGCATGGACAGGGTGGGACCTTAAGGGCATGCGCAGCCAACAGCTGCCAGTTCTCATCCCTTTGCACCCAGTCAGTAGAGGGAAGGTCAGGAGAAATTCTCACAGTTTATTTAATCTGTGACCTGTACTGACATTGCCAGAAAAGGTAACTCAGATGGCTGAGCCTAAAGGACTAAGTGAAAAAAAAGAGCTATTTATATATATACGCATATATAGATATAGAGATAAAGATATAAATATATATGTTGTTTTGAACACAGACATTTCTTTTCCTTTGTACCTTGCTTTCCAAAGCAGGAGTATTGTAGGAGCTGCTGTTTGGGCAGCCACTGACTTTAAAGTGCAAGCAAAACTTTGAAAGGTTTTTCTCCCTCAGTGCAGCCTTTATGGGTGGTTCACAGAGCTTATTTGCAATCTACTGAGGTTAATCTCTCTATTCCCAGTGCAAACACAGACAGAGGCATGCCTGCCTAGATGGGAGCTCAGAGGAGAAGCCACCCTGGCCACTGATTCACAGCCTATGTTCTTCCTTGGTTTTGGAAGTTTCAGGCTAAAGTTCCCTAGGGAAAAGTTACATTTTGGAATACCCCATGAAAGGGTATTGGAATGATACCTGAAAAGCATTTCCCTTTTTTCTTTTAAGGCTATCCCAGATTTATTACAATATCTTGCTATCTTTCCTAATTGACACTAGAACGTGTTGGCTGGTATTGCTATCAGTGCATCCCACTAGTGAGGCAGAGCTTGGATCAGCCAAAGAGTGCTTTCGTTGGCTTGGCATGGCTTAAATTAGTTTCTTGAGGGAAATCAGCCATCTTGGTAAAAGCACTTTGGTTCCTGATACACTGCAGCTACACTACAGCTTTTTGCAGTGTAGAAATACAGTTAAAAAATCATGGCCCTAAATGACATTACCATAAATAATTTCTAGCATAGGTCTGGCTCTGAGTAAATGGGGAAGTACAGCAAGAAAAGCATCTGTGTCCTGTTACCAGCTGCCCTAAGCCACATCTTGTCTTGAGGTCTTCCCAGTCTTGCTTCTGAGTTTCACAAAACAGGCTTTGTGAGAGTGGTACAATCCCCAACAGTTGGGAATACAGTGGTAACCACAGAGGGAAATATAGGCTTGTTTTTTCCTCAGTGTGACAACACTCATAATTTGGGATAGTTGGGCTATGAGATGAAGGGCAAAGATTCTCTGTGTTTTGCTCCCTGTTTTTTCCTTTCTCTCTCTCTCTTCCTTCTTTCCTTCTTTCCTTCTTTCCTTCTTTCCTTCT
>VZSR01003801.1:5960547-6033792 GCA_013398615.1 Brachypodius melanocephalos | reverse complement strand
TCTCTCTCTCTTTCATTCCTTTTTTTTTGTTGTGCCATTCTGGAAAGCCATTGGCTGCTGCCTGAGATATCCAGAGAGATGCGGCAATTAATTTTCTTTTAATCAAGGTCGGATGAAGTAAATTGGTGCAGCTCTGCAGCCCCTCATTTTCTGTTTTTGCAGTGATGCAAAACAAATATGATCAAATTATGCTCCTTCTCACCTTATTGAATTAGGAAGCGTGACTGATCCAGGAGAGCTGCGATGTTATATACTGTACCAATCTTCACCATCCCCCCTCCCTGACAAAGCCATCGGGAATCTTTCTGCAGGTTTTTTATTTCAAGTTCAGAGGGAAGTGTGGGAGTGGGTGTGGGTGGTGGGGAGAGAGTCCTATTTATTTTTCTTAGTCAGTGGGGTGAAGCTGTATATTTCACCTTACAGTGATGTGTGAGTAATCACAGTAATCAGGTCCATCTAGGTTCAGGAATAAAATCTGACAAGAGAACAAAGATGCTAAAAGCAGACCTGCAAGGAGAAGGACCAACAGTGGGTCTTCCATGCATGTCTGCCTGCTGTGGCCATGGGTGTGGGACTAGTGGACTTTCAGGCACTGACTCACAGTGGAGGGACACAAGGGGCTCTTTCCAGCTCTGCCATTCACTTCTTCTGCAACCTTGGGCACACCAACCTTCTTCCTTTGTGCCCCAACTACCCAGGCTGTGCAATATGGGGAATGGAGTTTGTCTTGAGATTCTCAAATGAAAAGCATTGCAATAAGAGCTAAGCGTTGTTTCGACTTTGTCAGCACTGAAGGCCTGTTTGGTGTTAATTCATTGCAGCATGCCAGAGCAGAGAGAAATAAAAAGAGATCCATGCTATCTCTATCCATCCATAGAGATATCTCGTGGACATTTTGCTTCTACTTAGGTTGTCCATCTAATCTAAAATGAATGTTATGCTGAATGACAGCATCTGTTTGCTCTTCATATGCAGAAACATTACAAATGTTCTGATCAATACCACTAGGGACATCCAAATTGCACAATATATATAGTCCTGTAACTTAAGTCTGGGAGGTCCCAGCATCCAGCAGGCTCAGGCCTGCTGTGCTGCTCTTTATTTCAGAGCGTCTCTGTGTGGGAAAGAGTGGCAGGAGTAAGGCTGCTATGGTCAAAACTTGTAATACCCTCGAGGGAATAAAACATGAAGATGCAGCAGGAAGAATGCACAATGCATGGGCTGATGTGTATGCTCTTCTCTGAAAGAAACTCAAGGTGTTTGTGAGTCAGACCTACAGGGAGATAGTAAAATACTATCCTGGACATACTGTATGATAACAACAATTAGAGGTTATCTAACTTTGTGGTTTGTTTTTTTCGGTGGGGATTTTTTGTCTGTGTGTGTGGTTTTGGTTTTGGTGGAGGTTTTTTTGTTGGGTTGGTTTGATTTTTTTTCTGTTTTTGGTTTGTTTGTTTGGGGGTTTTTTGTTTGTTTTGTGTGTGTGTGTGTGTTTTGGGTTGGTTGGTTGGTTTTGGTGGGCTTTTTTGTTTTGTTTTGTTGGGGGTTTTTGGATTTTTTTTTGTTTGTTTGTTTTTCTGGTGGTGGTGGTTTTGTTTTCGTTTTGAGAGAGAGAAAATTGGGAAAAAATGCACTGAGACTGTAGATTTTAATTTATAGACTTCAGAGGACCCATTTTACCTCGATCCTTTTCCCCATCAGGTCAGTGTTGTTCAGATCAAACTGCTTATTCTTCTCGATCAGAGCATGAAACCAATCCCAGACCAGGTTGATAAAAGGGAAGTTTATTTTTTTTTTTTTTTGTCTATTCATTAGACTTTCTATTCAAGTACAAACCAACATGTTTATCTGTCCACCTGAAGCATTATATACTGCTGCCCATCAGTGCTGAGCCTTAAACAGACTGGCAGTATTGCTGTGGGGTCTCATGAAGGATTGTTTCCCTCTCCAAGGTATAGACAACTCCACATGCTGAGGTGTTTGTTGCATTGGGTGAGAGCAGATCTGGGAAGAAGAGTACGATGAAGACTGTCTTATTTATGGGTGAATTGTTCAACCTCACATTCTTTATAGGAAGAAATGTAAATGGAAAAGATAGGAAACAAGAATTCATATAGTAGGCCCCTGCCCAGCCCCCCAAGAGAGTCCTCACCCTAGCAGACTTAAAGAGAGTGCAAAGATACAAATGAGAAAGAAAACAAGACACAAACATGAGACTAGGGAATATTTTCTTTTCCACAGTTTTCATTTTTAGCCACCTCCCTCTTCTTGTTCATTAATCCTGCAGTCCCTTCCGTTCTTGGAAACAGTTTGCTGAGGTGTATAGCTCCTGACTGCAGTTGGTGTTAATTGAAACTCTTCCCAGCAGGAGGGGCAATCTTGAAGCATCCCTTTCGTCTCTATAAAAATGCTGTTCCTTCAAAGGGTGTGGCTACAAAAGGGCTTTTGAAGCAACTCTGTGTACCAAATCACAGTCTAGAGCGGGACCCTTGCTGTAATTTAATGACAGTGTTGAGGGAAGGAGATACTTCTTGTTATATACTACAAGTTTAGGTTACATCCAGCAAGATACAAAGAGAAACAAGCACAGCGCTGGTAGAGACTCGAGGAGCTCATTGAGGGATTAGACAGGCTATGTGCCTTCTGAGAATATCTCCTTTATGTCTTTTCTACATGTATCACTTCACAATATCACTGCTAACATCCATCTTTGGTCCAGATAACCACTAAACAACTGACTTAAGCCACTTAATTTCTTTCTGCAGTGTTCAGTGTAGCTCTACTCCTGTTACCTCCATATCCTCATTCATAGTCCTGAACCATTTACCCACACACATTTTCCCCCAGTTCCCTCATTTTTTTCGTCTCATCCCTGTCACACATAAATCCAATTATTTCGGGGGGCAGCAGGAAAACACAATCCATAACACATGAACCCACCAGTTCAGCAGATTTTACTTGGTACTCTTTTGGCATCGGTTCCTCCCCATATTTCTGTGAATCACTGTGCCATTCGTGATCAGAGCTCCAAATGAAACTCACCAGGAATTTTTATTACTCAAGAACAGTGAAGTAATAGTCTGAACTACGAATCACTGGAGCTGGCAGGATCTGGCTCCCAGGGGAGTGCTGGATGATGTTAATTGTCCTTTTTCTTTCCCCATTTTCCCTTACAGTAGGAAAGGAGCCACAGCTTACTTACAGCTCTCCCATCCTATATTTTCTTTCAAGAACTCAGATCCTATAATTTCTATGTCCTGTGAAAAGCATTCTTAAGTTTTGGAATAATGCTCTCTTTGTGACTGAAAATAGATGCTGAAATGCTTATGGAGAGTCTGAGTGATACGAATCATGAATAACATCTTCCACTTAGATTAGATCTCAGAACTTTGTGTGAAGCATGTCAGGATCATTATTTTGATTTCAAAATGGTTATTACTCTCACAGAGGCAGTAAGAGGTGGCATGTTGTGCCTAGGGCCAGAATCAAGCATAGAACCTGGGTTTCTAGAGTTCGTTTTTTGGGTTGGGGGCCTTTTGCAAAGGTTTTTGGGGGACTAATTACAAAATATGGTAAAAGGTACTCCCAACCCTCCTAGACCCAGATTCCACCAGGAGTTAGAGGCTGGCATAGCAGAGGACACCAGTGAAGGCTTGGAACAAGGAACAGAGAAATGATGGTTTAGGCAAGCCTGCACTGGTGCAGGTGGCACTAGGAGCCTTGGTTGTGTGGAAAGCTTATAGCTGCTTCAGGCTGAGGCTCAGCCTCTTCAAGATGAAAACACAGTAGGGATGTGATGCCAGGAAATGAAAGATCTGCTCTTTGCCAACTGTAAGTCTTGGTGAAGAGCACAGCTCACCTCACTTCTGTAACAGTCAAAGTGAGTCTCAAATGCAGCTCCACCATTCTGCAGGGGGAAGGCAAAATAGTTGTCCATAGGAGAGATTCCCAAATAGAAAACCAAAGACTTAAAATGAAATGTTACCTTGAGGCAGCATTTCTAGTGAATGCCAGAGCTTAATTTGACCCGCCTTGTTTTGTTCCCATCACATCATTTCTGTGACTGGGACAGGTAGGGAGAGAAGAGAAGAGAAGAGAAGAGAGAGAAGAGAAGAGAAGAGAAGAGAAGAGAAGAGAAGAGAAGAGAAGAGAAGAGAAGAGAAGAGAAGAGAAGAGAAGAGAAGAGAAGAGAAGAGAAGAGAAGAGAAGAGAAGAGAAGAGAAAACTGGGAAGGACCAGGTTTCCCCTCCACATTTTTAGCGGTGAGATTCCAGCTCAGTTTGGTGGTGATGGCAGAGGAACCTCCATCTGGTTGAGTGCTGTATCAGGAGCTACGTTTAGGAGAAACAAGACGGTGTTAGAAATGAGACAGGATATTCTTGGAAGCTGCTGAGGGAGAAGCACAGGAAAAGGTGTTCCTTTTTGGGTGACTTTCATCATAGCAGTGGAGTTCCGACTGTTCTCACAGCCTTCTGGCTGGCAAGTTCCACAACCATCATCTCTGGGTTAGAAGATGGAGAAAGTGGTCTGATGTTGCTGTTGTGCTGTAAGTCCAGCTTCCCCTCTCCAAGAGGAATGCCCTTCACTCTGCACACAGGATTTTCTCTTGTCCCACTGAGAGTGGGCTCTGTGCCACTTTATACTTTGGAGGATCATTAGCAGAAATCATTAGCTCTAATACAACCTCCTCCATAAATCTCCCCTGCACCTGGATCATTTGTCCATGCCTAATTTCCATCTCCCTAATTTTATGATTTGTCCCTCATTTAATGAGGGTTCATTCCATTAATTGTGTAGTAAGTGCTCCCAGATAAAGGGCTGATGAGCTGACCCCATCTTGGAAAGACATAGTTTGGGCTTTTTTCCTGAAGGATAGAGTCCCTCTGAAATATTCTTGCTCCCCTTTCAGAGGGCATCTCTCCAAATCTTAAAGGCACCACAGCAGCTTCCCATAGGGAAAGTGTTTCATTCAGATAAATCCTATTCATTGGAGGCACTGCAAGGCAGATGAAAGCAGCAAAGCTCAAGTCCAAGGTGTCCTCTGCCAGAGTAAGAAAAGTCTTGTAAGCATTATCTGTACAATTCAATTCAGACCAAGGAATAAACCTCTGCTTTTTCCCACTGGACCCCTCCTAATTATCATACTTTGAGTATGCTTTAAATTTTGCTTTCCCCAAAGCAATTCTGTATCCTCCCACAAAAATCTCCTCTGCTGAACCTTTTCACGCTGTATTAGGCTGCACCACAGATCCTTAGCCTATGTGACAATGAGTAGGGAGGGAATCATTTGAGTCACTTGAAGAAGGGACTTTGCATCAGGCCCACAGAGCTCTTTTTCTACCTTTTCTGAAGATGTTCCAGGTGGTCCAGAATAAAGTAGCTCTTTCTCCATGCCTCTGTTGCCATCCAGATAAGATGGTGATACTAGCAGTAGGGTGCCGTGAGAGTTTAATTAATTAATTTGCAAATGCTGTGAGATCTTCTGATGAAATTCACTGCATCAGCACAAAGTCATTTAACCTGTATTACATACTGAGATCCCAGTAGCAGGAGCACCCCAAATGCATGGGAAAGCTAAACAAAAAAGATGAACAACCAGACTTTCTGAGCACTTTGACGAATAGTTTATGCCTCTGGAAAACAGGAAGATTTTGCAAATTGAAGCATTTGTCTGTGTACTTCTGACTCTGCAAGAGTGTGGGACAGCTGAAATGGCTCACACTGGGACAGATACAACCCACTGGAGTGCTCTTAGAGCTCAGTTTGACACACTTGTTCTGTTCTGCAGTGTTGAGTGTGTTTCTCCCAGCCTCATCTACCTCAGCCTTTCCTTATACCTGTCCCATATTTGACATGGATGTTAGAATATTCACTGAGATATTCACAGCTTGGTCCAAAACTCAGTCAGAGATAACAAAAGCTTCCTCAGAACAACCAAGGTTATAAATGGCACAGGCAGCAGAGCTGTTGGATTCTCAGCACCTCTCTTGCTTTTTCCTTTAACTGTTGATTTAGTTGTGAGCGTCTGTCTGTGACATTCTTGCCCTGGAGCTCTTTTCTCCTGAGTCTCTGTCCACTGTAGGGATAGTAGAAATTCAGAAGAAGGGCATAGGAAAGGAGGGAGGTGCAGTGCTAGAAGCAGCTTGCACATTTTACAGGTAACATTATCTTTTATTGGCATCCTAAAAAGAATGTCAGGCACTAGAGTGGAGGATTTTTTTTTTTTTTTTTAATTTCTGCTTCACTGCTATTCCATTGCAAGATTTTTATCACATCTGTGATGCCAGGAGAGGCAGGCAGTGCTCAGTGACAGAACTGGCCATTCACAAGGTTTCTGGAGATCTTTTGTCACATCCTCTGGAACAAACTGTGAACATCTCAACATAATTCCTGTTCTAAAACTGGAAATACTCTGAGACTGAACATGGCTCAGGTTTTCCAGCTGACTCCGTAGCCAAAAAGTGCTCTCTGCTAGTCAGCCAGACCTACCAAGAGAGATCTTCCTGTTGCTTTACAAGCTGAAACAACTTCTGCAGTAATTTACCAAGACTGATATTTTTAGGAATCATCCAGGCCATGGAGTGTAACTGCTGTCTCTAAAAGCCAGTAAAGACATTTCTATTGAAATGGGTCTGGGTCAGCAGGAACATTTTCAGCAGCCAGGCATTGCTGTCTGACCCAAATTATTTCTCAGAGTCTAGGCAACTCTACTTACTGACACATTTCATGTGAGAGTTAACTTGAGAATTGCTTCCCATTTTCACAGCAGCTCAGTTCTCTCTGGTCAAAGTTTATGGTAAGGTAAGACCTTTTAGACCACCAGCATAAACTCTCTCATCAGTAGACTGGTGTTACAGTATGTTTTCCCTTTCCTTCCAACCACATGATTTTCCTTATATCTTCCTTGCAGTGGGCAATCAAAATACAAAAATACAATCGCTGCCTTTGCCAAACCCACTGAAGAGTAGTTAAGTCTGTTCTCCAAGGACAATTGTACTGTTGCCACAGAAAGCAGGGGTGAAAAAGTCTACCAGGTTTTGGATGGCTTGGATGGTTTCAGTTGTTAAAAACAGTGGAGAAAACACTGCATTGTGACTTCAAGAAAAAACACCAGATGATGGTGGATACCATCGTCTCAGCTTTTCAGGACACCAAGGGCAGGTTAAAATCTGGGCCTTAGAGCCCCTGTGGCTTTGGAGAGCTGTGTGTGCCAGAGCAGGGCCATGCGTGTGGCTGTCACTCTAGAGACTATCACCCAGCCCCAAGCCAACCTGTGCTGTGAGCACTCCGGAAGTAGATTTTTGCTCTGTGATCCCTCTGCAGCAGCTGTGGGGAACCAGCAGCTGAGGTTTCTGGGTGTGTATGAAGGCGACTGGATCTGGGCTGTGCGTTTTCATCCCGAGTTTTGCAGTTGCTGTGTGACTCTGCAAAGGCCTTTGGAACCATGGAATAAGTGCTTGTGTAACCCCTGAGGAAAGTACAATGGCATGAGAAAGCAGCTTTGCAATGGCCATAGTAGTACCTGACACCTTTCAAATTCCAGTATGGTCTTTCCCAGACAACAGTGACTGCAGGTAGAGAGGCAGCCAGGAACTCTCACGGTCACCTTTTACTTTTGCCACTCTTCAGACAAACCTTGAGCAGATTGTGAGTCGTGGAACGCCAGCACGATACTGCTCAGACTTACTCCCACCTCAGGAGGATTCTAGCAGGATATCAACCCCTACATTTCTCCTCCCTATTGCAGTTTGAGAACTATGGCTGTACGCTGATTTCTTTCATAGATTTCTTCTGCTCAAATGAGGCTATTTTTACTAGCTGACAGAAAATTTTTACTAAATGACACCAAAATTCACAAAGTACTGAATTTTGGGCCTTGTGGTCATAGGTAAAATACAGAGTAAATTAATTTATTTCATTGCATTTTTCCAGAGAATTGAAATCAGAATTGAACCACAGAAATCAAGAGTTCAGCATGGGTGTTATCCAGTTTTTTGGAATTAAGCTGAGAAAGTTCCAAATCAGATACACAGTGGCATACCTGCTTCTGCACTACAAGCAAATGCATAGCCAGCTATAAGCCTACTTTCCACCAAATTCCCCCTCTACAGAAAGATGTCTTCCCTACCAAGGAGGGACATTGTATACAATCTAATGATTACAGCAGGATCTAGGAAACAGAATTTCTGATTTCCTCATTCCGCTGTGCCACTGTTTCACTGCATAGTCCAAAGCAAAACATTTTTGCATTATTTTTCTTTGTTAATATACATGTGAAATAATACTGTGCTTCATGTAAGATTTTGTTTTCAAAACGTAAACCACATTCACGTGCCTCGGTACGGTGACTTTGAGATAAGAGGCGATGGTAGGAAGTTACCAAGTCCAGTGTGAGGTGAGCTGGTGGAATCAGGGTGTGAGAGCTGCTGAACACTTGTACCTTAGGCTGAAATCAATGTGCCATAGTCATGGTGCCAAATATAGCAGGGAATAAGGCCACTGATTTTTTGCACTGAACTTTGAGGTACATGGACAGAAGGAAGTGAAAGAACACACAGCATTATTGTCAGCTTTGCCAGAGACATAAGCAGGTTCCACCTGAGCAGAACATTCAGCTGATGTTGAAAACTGTAGAGAAGAATGTTTGTTTCAGTTGGTTCCGGCAAAAAAAGGACACAGTGGGTAGCCAAATGAGTTGCTCTGAAACTCCTCTTTGGCTTTGGGACTTTCCATGGTCACAAGCTGGATGTGTGGTGTATCTGATGGAGGATCGTACCCCCAGTGCATGCAAAACGCATAAATGTGGCTGGTCACAAAACCAGGAGTACCTGAAAGGACAGACACACAAAACGCCCCAGAGTCAGATAATGGGATTGATTGCAGTAGTAACACGCTGCAAAGTCCTGCTCTGGATAGGAATCTGTGCACAGTTAGCTAATCTCCTCAGACAGGTATGAACCCCATTCCACAAGTTTTGTTAGGATCTGCTGCTGGTCCAGGCTGCCTAGAAAGCTGAATCTGAGGGGATGGGAAACTGCAAAAATCAAGGCTGTTTGTTTGTTTGTTTGTTCAGGTTTTTCCTTGGTTTTTTTTGGAGGTTTGTGGGGGGTTGTTGTGTTGGTTGTTTGTTTTGGTGGTTTTGTTTGGTTTTGGTTTTGTTTAGGTAGTCTGATTTTTAACTATATAAATTCATATGATTATATTCTGATGATCTGTGGGTCTGGAACAAATACTAAAATTCCTTTCCAAAATAAATCCCAACAATGATAGCATTGAGAGGTCATATCTTTCTTCTGCACATCTTTCTTATCATACTGTGTTTGCATTTTATGCTTTGTGTGTGTGTGCACAAATGACAGTGCTATTGCAGTGCAGAAAAATGTGCAGAAATGTGAATGGGGGCGAGTGTCTGTACATAAAAACATGGACAGGAGGTTGCATGTGTCTCTGTGTGTGTGTGTTTAAGAGAGGACATATGCATGTCTACAAACCTCTGTTTATGTGGGAGTATATTCGTGTGGGAATGTGTACATGTATGTAATTTTGTGCTTGCGTGGGAGAGAGGAAGGGAAAACATCGTAAAGTTATTTGAACCTGTTTGAAGGTCGGGTCTCCCCAAGGTTATCTGCTATTTTTCCCTTGAATCTGTAAAGTAATGGTATTCACACTCACTACTTGAGAAGTGTTTCTTTTTATAGCTCTTCCAGATGACAAATAATGCCTGTTTTTGAAGTCCTTTTTAAGTCATTGTTCCCTGGATGCAGATACCGTGTTTGGGTGCAGGAGGGGAACAGAGCACAGAGCTATTTCCCCTTTCTGTCTGCAGGGAGCTTTACTGGGACTAGCAAAATTCCAATCAGGATCATCCAAGGCGCTGCAAACTCACAGCATATGAGCTAATAGGACACCCTCTCCTTCGGGCCACATGATTCAGTGAGAGGGAAGTAGACACCCACCACAGTCCACTGCAAGCTGTGACGGTCTGGGCTATGGAAGCTGTAAAATCCAGCTGAAATCAGTGGTAGATTTTCCGAAGGAAGCATCCCCAAGTTGACCTGTTGAGAATAAACTGAACTTGGTGAGTGGACAGGTGTCTGGATCAGACCTGCCCCTTGTTGGGGGCTAGGGTTGAATAAATTTTGCCCTAGGCTTCAAATATTTTGGGCATTGTTGCCCTCTGTGGGCAGTGTGGGTGTGTGGGCGGCACGCATCACTTTCTTCGCTTCCCAGAGAGGCACAACCAGCCTTCCCACCAGGTTTCCCAGCAGACCAATACAGAGCTGCAGGGGCTTGATGACACTGTTCTCTCACCACAGAGTCATCCAATGCTCTTTTAAAACTAGCATCCTCTTCCTTGTCTTTCCTAAGTGTTTTGGTTATTGTCTCTCTGGTAGCAGCAACAGCTGTCCTGTGCCCAGAAGTTGTTCAGTGTTGTATGAGCACAGGAGTATAACAGGAAACCGTATTTAGTGCTGCTACGCCCAGGGATGGACAACTTGTGCATTCCATGGAGCACTCCCCACAGCTTTTTCTGCTGGTCAGATCCCAAGGTGTGCTAGAAGTCAGTGTGCCTAGTGGCTACGACAGGAATTTTCTGGAATATAAACAGAATGGGTCTATCAGGATTTGGGCCAAAGGCAATTGCAGATACCTATAAAGGTATTCAGCTTCATATTAGATAAAGCTCAGGAGAAATGTCTTTTTGGGAAAAATAGTGAGCACGTTGGAAACACAGAGGACAGAAAGGGGGTAGAAAGATTCAAGAAGTAATCTGGCAGAGGACAGGGAGAAAGCTTGGTTGAATGGATAAATGGGCTGTGAGCAGGAAATGATATCTGACTTAATGTCTTAGTCAGACAGAAAAATTAGATGGTGTAAACTGATCCTTCCTGCAAGGGGTGCTGAACTTTTTTGGTGACTTTAGAAGGCCATGTTTACAGTAACTTCATCTCGTGACCATGCTATAAAGGCAGGCTCTTTGGGCAGGGAGGAAGGAGCGTTTCATGAACACACATGCACACACACACCTGCCTCCATGGGCAACCTGGCCTTGTACTTACTGGGCTTTTTTTTCATTATAAGATTGTACTTTGCTTTTTAACATAGAAATATAAAATATGCATGCATATGGCTTATCAAAGATGATAACATTCACAGGTAAGGGAACACAAGTCCACTTTATAGCAATAAATTATCCTCCCCACCCTTCTGGACTGATTAGCAGCTGTGTCTCACCAAAGCTTTCTAGAGTTTTCCTTTTAATTTTTTTACCTGAATTGTTCTCATTTTAGCTACATTCATATGGGTATTTCTGTGGAAGTGCCTACAAGGATTCCTGACTGTTGTTCCCACTGAGCCCCTGAAGTTACAGGGTCAGTTTTGAGATGCTTGCCCTAAGTGTTGATTATCAGAGAGTGTAATTTTAATAATAAGAAGCAAAGTTTGCACTAGATTTCCATTCTCCTGCAGGAAGTTACCCCAGTTTGACTCTGGTTTGCACATTCATCCGCTAAGTGTGCTTTAAGTCTTAGGGAGACTGAGGTTTAACATTTAGGGCTCTTCAGCTAAAGTTAGGATACTAAAATCTGGCTATAAGTCTGCTGGGCACAGTTTGATATGCACTATTATATAACTTGGTTTATCATATAAGCCATTGAAACCAATAAACTATTTCAGTCCACAGAAAAGCAGTGTCTCCAATAGCACCAAATCAAATTTATTGGCATAAGGGTATGATTCAAGTCAAACCTTAGCTTAATAGGTAACCAGTAAAGTTGCTACAGTAATTATCAGTGCAGTTCCGGAGTAAAATATGCCTGGTTGAACCATGCTGGTATTTATGTTGGTTCAGACAAATGTATTTTACTTTGCTATTTCAACTGTTCAGGAGTGTGGTCAGTCTTGTGTTTCAGCTGGGAGGAGGGGAACAATGAACTGTAATAATTCAGCCACTTGAGATAATCCGTACAAACCCTTGGTGTACTGGCAAGCTCCAAACCTTTTCTACACATTTTCATGACATTATTATCTACTTTTTCAAGTACATGAATCAACTGTGGGCACTCAGATTACTTCATAATGATCCCAGAGAGAAACAGTTTAACAGAGAATAGGTGTAGTTTGCATAGAACCAAAATTCACAGTTTTCCCCTAAATACACTGAAGAGGTTATCTGGGTTTGTGACTCGTGATTCAGATCTTAAGAATGTGAGATACACCCCCAAAAGCAGATGGTTCAACAGTTACTCAAAACTCTTTGATACCACTTGGGACCTTTCCAGTACTTCTGGTTAAGCAAGTGCTTAGCTACCCCTCTACTCTGTGGCTGCCATGTGCAGTAGAGCCAAGGGACATATAAAGATGTCAGACACTTCCTGCTTTAAATACCCTGCTGACTTTGGCAATATAAATGGCCCACTCTTTTTACATCCAAAGGCTATTCCCTGGTTCCTTTGGTCAAGTTTTGTATAAATTCAAATTTAGCACCTTCCTTGATACCTGAATTAGAGCAAGGACTTTGGGCCTGGGACCATTTCTGAGTTGTTTATAGTAATGGTTCCAGCATGCAAAAGGAGCTAGACTGAGCTAGGGTTACTGAGGACCTGCTTTCAGCTTCTCCCAGGACTGAGTGCATCGCATGGAGACCACATGGAAGCAGGTCCTTGGGTGTGCTGGGTGTGTCTGCTGCTTGGAACAAGCTCTGCACTCACACACAATGCTGCAGTGACCTTTGTATTTCCATAGGTGTCTCAGGTACAGCATATTTGTCATGTTGGAGCAGGAAGGAGAGCTACCTGGAACCAGACCAAAGCAGAGACAAGCAAAGTCTGCCCAGATCTGAGCATCCTGAGAGTGCACCGAGGTGACTGCTCTCTGCACGGCATTCCCAGGTGGAGCCAGGACATGGAGTTGGGTGGGGTTTCCCCCCAAACTCACAAAGGACCTGTACCTCCACATACCAACCAGCCTGGGATCCAGTACCATTCTCTCTGCTTCCTTATTTCCTGGTGTTTTCAGATGTGTCTTTCACAAGGAAATTGAACTTTAATGCCACTACAGCCAGATTACACCCTCAGATCTGGGTGGCAGAAATGGGTGGCAAAGTCAGAAGTCTCAGTCTGGGAACTGAGAGTGGGAGGGTGGGACATGAGCTGTTATGAAGGATCATTCTATGAAGATGAGGAGGTTCTGCTGGTATTGGTAGCATACTAGAGGACAAATGTTCCTTCCCTTTGATCTGTAGCCTGCTTCACCCTGTAGGATTTTCACAAGAGGATTTATCAGTCTGTACGTTTGTTAAGTTGAAGCCAGAAAGGGAAAATAGTCCCTCCAGTCTTTGCTAGTGGAAATTGCTCTGTGTGAAAACCCAGAGCACAATGAGAAATAAATAAATTGAAACCCAGAGCTGAGAAATAAACAATCCCAGTGGGAATAGTGTGATCACAGGAAAATAAGAACAATAAATTGCCCTTCTCTGAGGTTTCAGGGCTCTTAAAAAACATCAAATAAGTCTCATAGCTCCTTCCGAATATAGCAGCAGTGATCTTCTCCCCCCTGCCCCTCCCTCCAATTTTACAGATTAGGATGTTGAGGTACAGTGACAAAACAGTTGAAGTGGCAGTTGCAGTGTTTAGTACATATGTACATCTCACAGTTCTAGAGGTACCTGAGCAGCTTGATATCAGACAAGTATGGCTCTATTAGTACAGTGATCTGTCTGGTATAATTTTCCACTGCTTGCTGTACTTACTCAGCAGTAGCTTAGGTGTCTTTAACCAGCATTGTACTGTGCAGTGTCATCATACTCTGTAACCCAATTCATTCATTCCTAGGAACAGTGTGATTTTCTCTCTGACCTCTTTAAATCATGGACTGAAGAATTGCCCCAGCCTCTGTTCTTGTCTGAGGAAATCAATCCAGATGGGGCCTGGCCATATTTTCATCTCTTCACTTTCAAAGTCTAGATTCATTTTTCTAGAGAAAATGTTCCAGGCTCATTCTCTAATCCAGCTTCAGAGTGATGCTTCTTGGCTTTGCAATGCTACGTAACCCCAAGCAGGGCCTGTTTTTCATGAGAGTTCAGAATATGAGAAAAATCTTCTGAAGAAGAGAGAGAAGAGATGCCATCAGCTAAAGTGAGAGGGCAGATGGGTCCTCCTGTCCCTGGAGCCTCTGGAGGCTCACTGTGACTGCAGAGAAATGGGCTGGAAGGTACATGAACCAGGCAGCAAGGAGAGCACACCTTAAAGGTAGCGTTGCCAAAAGGTGTGTCTGGTCTGGACTTCACATATGCACAAAGGGCACTGGCCTTAACCAGGTTATAAACAGAGTCTTTCTGAAGTACAGGTTTTACTGTTGAGACAAGCGTGTGCCATGGTTGCAGGAGGTGGCTGCGAGCTCCTCAGAGGGCAGTGGTTTGTGAGCAAACTAGCCATAAATACATCACCCAGTGGATTAGTAAGTGGTTGTGGGCGGGTGTAAGACATGTGCATACATACACATACAGACATGCATACACATGCATTTCAGTCTCTGCCAAGCTTTTGCTAAGTGTTATCACTGAAACAAACTGCCAGATGAGTTAGGATCTTTGGGTGAAAGTGTGTACGCTTGAAAATACGGCAATAACAACATTTCCTTTGAACAGACTGCTGTGTAAAGATACTATTGCATTGCAGAGGGTCACCAAAGAATGGCTTCCATCAATCTGTGTACTGAATCTGGTGAAACAAGTCTGCAAATGGAATTTGTTGGTGAACTGATAGTAATTACATTGCAGCTGAAGGCAGCTTGCAGACTTGAGGCTAAACTCAAAACTCTGAAGCAGATTTACTTATCATTACTGCTGTAAAGCTCCCTTCACTTTGGGTTGGTTTCACACTGCTCTGAGAAGAGGGAGGTAAATTTGGAAACAGAGGGATAAAGTGTATTGCCTAAAAAAGAGCATTTTAGGCTCCCTCATTACTTGCAAGCAGTGGCTTTCATTTTTGAACACAGAAATGCTGTTCTCATAGAAAAAAAATCACTTATTTCAAAGAGAGAGGAAGACCCTGGGTGTACTACAGAAGAGTAGCATGCAAAGATGTGATGCAGAGATACAATACTTAAAGCAAAAAGCAGTGAGCATCTATGGGCTTGATCCAAATGCCTACTCAAACTGATCAGAGTCCTTCCCCAGACTTCAATGGGATCAGGCCCCTGATATTTCATAAACACAGATATATATTTAAAATTATTTAAGAAAGTTAAGATGATAGAGAGATTGTCAACTTACAGCAGTGGTGATTAGACAGTGTAACACCCTCCTCCTAAGAGATGCTGCATCAAGATGATCAGGGAATTATGTGCATAAAATAAATCCTCAGGCTTCAAGATAAGGACACACTGCAGTTTCTTGCCATATGGTTCAGACTAAAATTTCTTGCTAGCCCAGCTCAGATTCTCTTCCTTCTCCTTCCTGATATGTTCCAGCTGAGCTCAGCTATTCCTGGGCTGGTTCTAAGCATATTAAGAAAAATCTATGTCAGTGCCTACTGTATGTTATTTTCTGTAACCTGAGCTACGCAGGCAATCAAACCCTCGTGCTGCTTGCTGTTACACTCTGCTGGTGTCCTGGCGTCCCCGTCAGCACCTTGGGTCTGCCCATGTGCAGTCAGGAGCAGAAGGGGGACTTCACTCTGCTCTCTGGGAAGATTCCAGCAAAAGCTGAGCCTCAACATAACTGTGCTCACACCGGAGTCAGTCAGAGCTTTGTTCTGTGGGAGAATTAATATTGACTTCAGCAGAACACTGGAAAAATCTCACAGGAAATAGCTGATTACAGAAAAGTAGTAGTTTAGGTCAAAGTGAAGAGAAATCTTATCATTCCATTGGGGTAGATGATTTTGATCAATGTTTTGCAGAGGCCAGTGTGGCGTGTCTCTATTTTACATGAGTGAGGGAGAATGAGGCGAGGCCAGGGGTGCAGGAAGGGAAAGAGAAAGCAGTTAATTTGACTGAATAAAGATAAAAGAATGCAAGCGCCACCGAGTTTGCTGTTTATCTGGACATTGTGTAATGTTGCAGAATCAGATGTGGCACTCTGGCTTTTGCACAGAAATGCCCAGGGAGAAATCCAGCCTCGCTGTTATGAATAATGGGTTTTTTAGAGGGGACTTCCTGATCTCTTCTCCTCCCCACAAGGTATCCACTTTGCAAGCAAATTTGTGGCACTCTGAGCTTCCTAAATAAGAGAAATTTTTCTTTGATCTGAGGAATTAATTTCTGTTTCCACCCCACCGCAGGGCAAGAAAAGGGCATGGAAATGGCTGGGTGCCTAAGCATAGAGACTATCTTTTCAGGGGAGAGTATGGGTGTTTGGGAGAGGCGAGAGCCCAGACAGTCCAAATTCATCCAAAGTTAACTTGATCCTTTTTGGCTGAGATGGAGTTCTGTCATTTAGAAACAAAGGAGGGAGGAGAAAGCTGCAGAGGTTATAAGGAAGAGCAAAGCCCTGGGATTGTAGAAGGTCTGTGAGGTCCCACCAGGTCTGGATTGATTAGTATTCAGTATTTATAATATCTCCATAATGGTAAAACAAAAGAAAACAAGCCCAGAGAATGCATTTTTAATCATCAATCACTGCTCTTTGTTTGTCATGAATGAGCAGCGAGGGGAAATAGTCTCCCATAATCACCTCCCTTCACATCTCTTGCCACACAGGCCTCGCTGGGTGTGCTAAAAGGGAAATAAATAAACAAGCAGCAGATCTCAGAATAAATCCCAGAGACATGGGTGCTACGTGGGTTATCAGACCCACACACAGGGGTCTTGTTGAGGATACAAACTGAGGGAAGGACATTTACAAAGCACAAAAACAAAGACAAAGCATGCTACGGCATTAGATGCACCATAAAAAGGAGGATTGGAGTTACAGAGGGGCAGCAGGTGAAGGAGGAAGCTTTTCAGAGAATGATCAGTGGTGGAATAGTGAGCAAAAGCACGTCAGAATAAGGACTTCTCATGGGAAATATGATATTAGGACAGAAAGCTTGAAAAGCATCAAATCTAAAAGACTTTTGGCCTTTTCCGTATCTGAGGATCATACAATTTTAGGATTTCCACATTAAAAAAAAAAAAATTCTCAAGGATAACATATTTGATAGAAAAAAAAATTACTGAAAAGCCTACTGTTTCTATTAGAAGCCCCCAAAACCATGTCTTATCAGGGACAGCACTATGCTGAACTTCTCCAAAGGGATCCCTGCTTTGATCTTGCAGCAGTTCTCACAGGGCTTTTATTGTAGTCCCAAATGCCTCTCGGGAGGAAGGGAAACATTATAATTCTCCCTTAATAAGTGAGATAACAGGCTTCTGGGAGGGTAAGGCCCAAATTTTCTAAAGCATGGCTGGTGACTCCACACCCACTTGGTGTGTTTAGATGAGTGTTCCCAGTGTGACAGGAGCCCAGAGCCATCAGATCAGCCTGTAAGGAACAGACACGCTACATCTGAATCCTATTGAAAAATAATAAAAAGGTAATGACTTTGTCATTACTGGACATGGGTTTGTCTGTTGGCAAGGCGGGAGGAAGGGGAGGTTTTCTGCATTCCGGCTATAAATAACGTTTCCTATTATCCCGTGCAGTTCTCCTGCACTCCTTACACAGCCCTTGGTTTGCCTCCATCTCACCGGGCCAGTGTGAAACTCCCGTGCCATCCTGCCAGGCTGGCAAGCACTGCTGGAAAAGGGACAGGGCCGAGGAGCCCCTGTGTCTGTGCCCCAGTGCCAGCGTGACCCACCGAGATGCTGAGCACAATCAAGTGATCTCCTCTTGTCCGGGACATAGGTGTGGGTGACCAAATGGAAGGGGCTCAGTTTCAGAAAAGTCCATCAACAAATGTTCCCTGATGGAAGTGTTCTGTGATACTCAGGAAAGGGAGTGTGGAAGGGTCATGGTCTTGTAATTAACTCAGCTCTGGGCACTAACAGCATCTCCTTAAGCAATTGAGACTTGGTGGCACACCCTGACTTTGAAGAATTTTTAACCATTTATTAAAAGGCCAAACTAAATTCCGCTAGCTCTGTCTTTAACCAAATTCAGGGCCAATATTTGCACTGTTTAGTTGAAGATACTCAAAATTGCACTTCTCAGTTCAGCAGGTAAGGTTTGTTAGTGACATGCTGAAGGGAGGGGCCTCAAGAACTGCTGTGACTTTGGATCTATCAGGAAAATTGCAGCATTTAAACTAAAGGTGTGTTTTTAAGTCAACAGCCCAAAACGTAGATGCCTACAAGGATATATTTAAAACTGCCTTTATATAACTAGCTTGATATAATTAAGAACTGATTTAAACTCAAACAAAATAACTCCATCTTGCACCCAAATTGAAGTCCCCACACTGAGAATTGCATCTGCTGAACTAAATTAGTCAGAAAATCAGGGCAACTTTATGCTGTAAACAGACTTAGAGCTGTGGAGGATATTCCAGTTCTGTGTCCAGCTCTGCCACTGATTCACTGTGTCCCTAGGCAAGACTTTTAAGTTTTCCATCCATAAAGTGTAATAAAATCTATGTAGGTGCCAGGTGATGTAGTGCCTAATTAATTAGTAAATTAATATTATGAACTCTAACTTGAAGGTCTGTATCAGCATAAATGAACTGTTAATATAAATTTTTATTATTTATTGCTATTTAGTTGATTATTTTCTAACACAGACAGACAATTACAAACATACTTCACACTTGAATTCCAGTTTTGTTATTGTTGTTGATTATTTGTTATTGTTTCCTCCTGTATTTATTTATTATCTTTAGTTGTCTCTCTTAGGACTAAGCCCCAAACCAGTGGATGTTACCCAGACACATGGAATAGTGAAGTCACTGGGAAATTTTGGGGAAGAACTTTGTTTCAATGCAAGATGTTTCTGGTTAAGTGTCAAGTCTTTTGCTTGAACTTTTATATATATTTGAGGCAAATAAGACAGGTAAGGACAGATTCTGAGCAGGGTAAATTCCTGTACACACTCATTTATACCAACCAAAAGTTAGTATCAGTCTGTAGCCTTTAATTAGGTCCACAAGGTTTCAATATTTATATAACATACTTGCATATTGATATTAATTATATGTATTTCTAAGCAAAGACGTTTCAAAATGCAGAGCCTGATCCTCTTCGATAGAAATAATTCTTGCCGAAGTACTACCAGTGTGAAGCAGTGCCTCCTCTGCACAGGGGATTTAGAGCAGGGTACGATGGGGATCTAACCAATTTCTTCTTCTGAAATGGGTGCATGCAAAGAAATAAGTGCCTGTGACAAAAAGCCAGGCAAACAATGATCACATGATACTCCTTGATTACTTGTGAGATTCCAATGATAAAATATGGAAGTGGACAATATTGCACTTGCAACTGAAGAAAATGCCTCCTCCTCCACTGCATTTACTTTTAATTTTCCACTATGAAACTAAGTAAATACACAGGCTTTTTGTAGTGCATGTCTGAGTGATTTCTTCATTCTTCCAGTGAGTTGTGAAGCAGGATCAGAGGTCCTGGACAGCACTCTGGTCCGTGCTGGCTTTGGAAAATGTCACTCCTGACGCCTGATGGCTCTTGGGTACTCCACACGGGATAGGTGACTGGTTCAGTCCAGTTTGGTAGTTTAGAGTCTAGACCTCCTCATTTACTAGAGATTAAGTGCCTCTTTGAGGAACTAATGTGGCATGTAGACCTATGGAAAGCATGTCACCTGCTCCAAGTGGGCAGGAACAAGGCATCTCAGCCTGAGTATTGCCATGAGCCATAAAGGAACTACCTTTGCAGTCCTTCCTCCTCCCTTCTACTGAAAGCCGGGTGACCTGAGGACAAAGTTAGAACCCTCAGCATGTATTTCTCTGCTTATGGCATTTTAATCCATGCCCTTCTCATGTTGTTTTAGCATCATTTTTCTTGTGTGAGTAATTTTTAAGGGTATGTAGTTTTCTCAGGCTGCACTTACACAGCATAGCCAGACAGAGTGTTCTGGGGTATGTGCTGGGTGTGAATAAAATACATTAACCTCTACTCTGCAGTTAAGACACAGCCAATATGCTTGACCAACAGCTGTCCTGTCATCAGTCTAAATATTGTGTTCACTTCCGTGCTGAATGGCTTGTACTACCTCCTCATGCTCACATCTCACTGCTGCCCAGCAGCTCACAAGGGGGTCTGAGAGACACCCACCATGTCCTGAGTGTCTACACAGCTGCACCCACCCCATTCCACGGTGGAAATGAGGGCTCTGAGGGCTCTGAGCAAAGGCAAAGCAACTTCTATGAAGTTAGGCTTAAGAGACAAATTTCTGGGTTTAACGAAAAGTTGTGGACAGCAGATGACCTAATAATGAATTTGGATGCAGTTATTGCTAATTGCTGAATGATAAATAGCATAAAACTTGTCCCGCAACTTCAGTCCATGGAAATCCATTTGAAATATGTGGCTCAATAGAACCAATGTCTTATGGGCACTAAGCTTGCCGTGTGCAGGATGTCCTCCCCCCAAGGGCAGCGACTAATGGCATCACTACATGCTATGGTAAGTGAAAGAAAGGCTGGAAATAGATGAAACCTCTTTGGAGATGAAGGAGCATGTGGAACCTGAGCTGCCAATGATCTTGTGCAATTGAACTGTTTGTTAAATGTTCAGGCAGACAGGAATTACTGAAGATGGGAACCACAACTGTGTAAGGTCTCATGGGTTTAGTAAATGCCAGCAAAGAAAACCGTAAGAGGAAAGGAAGTGAAAGTAATGTCCAAGATTCCTTTTGGATTTTTTCCGTTGTCGTGTTGTATGCTTGAAACACAGAAGAGCAAAACTGAGAGACATTTCCCTTAGAGGTCTTTGGTTAAGGATCTTCAATCCCAACAAAAGACATGATCTGGTTCAAGTCGAATCCTGAGCAGTGGGCAAGGAACCCCCATGGACAAGAACAAAACTGAATCTTGACTGAAGGATTCAAGCTTCTGTTTGAAGTTTATTGTTGAATTTTCCAGTGCTGTTAAACCATATCATGGGCTTGTTGAGAAAGTAATTCGCATTTTAGAGGAAATCTGAATGAAATTGGGTATGTTCAGAATTAGCAAAAGGCTTTTGAGATTGCCCTGCTGATGGCCATATTGCTTCACTGATGGCCATATTGCTCCTTTCTTAGTCTGTGTTTCAGACCCACTTTTCTGATAGATGCAGATGCCAGCATTTTTGGTTTGGGGGCAGTATTGACACAAAAACACAAAGGACTTGTGAGGGTGGTGCCTTATTACAACACTAAATTAGCTGCACCACTTAAAAGGAACTCCCGCAATGGTTAAATCTATAGAACATTTTTATCCACTGTTCAACACGGAAGTAAAATTGCTTTGGGTTGATGACAGGAAGATGCTGCATAAATAGTTAAGTATGCATCATTTGCAATTTGCTAAATTATTTTCTTTCTATCTAGAATGGGCTGTGTAAGGTGTCATTACCTCCTGTTCTATCTGGCTGAGGAGCTGCGCACTCTGGGGCTCATACAGTGAACATCAGAGGGCTGAATGGGCTTTGAGTGAGCCGTGGTCTGGAAGGAGACTCAAAGCTGTCAGAGGCACAGCTCATATGGTGTGTGAGCCTCCCACCACATGCAGGGGAGCATAGGCAAAAGAGATCTGTGGTGATAAACAGGACCACCTCAAAAACACTTGCCCAAGTGCTCCTCCTAACTAGGCCAGCTCCACAGCATTTCAAAATTAGAAAACTTCTGAACAGAAGGAAGACCATTCAGTCTGTGTTCAACACCCTAGATGAGAGAAATGCAAAAACATGAACAAGAGAAAATAGTAAGTAAATGCAATTAAAAGTAACGATGCAGGCTTAATTAAAGGGCCCTATTCTCCCAACCCTTCATTCTTCAGGGATGCCTCATAAGCAAGAATTCATCGCTTGGGACCTGCTCTCTTTTGCTTTTGTGAGAAGAAGGTGGGACATTTACTTTCAGAAACACATGGGTTTTAAGCTGGCCGTGCCTGTCCAGCATACCAAATTCAAGAAGTTTGCTGGTTGTATTTTCAGCAATTTATAAATGCTTGCCACAATTATTATAACAGTCTCACATAGTCCTATTTAGTTTAATAATCCCATTTTCATGACTTTTCCCCTGTTTTCTTGCTGTGAACAGGTAAAAATAAATAACTACAGAATGACAAATTCCAAACAATATGCAAATATACAAAACCTCAGATTTTGCAAAGACATTGGCACTTACTATTTCCACACAGTATGCCTCTGCACTATAAGTTTGGCCTGGTTAGTAGAAATCTAGTCTTTACAGGGACCTAAATATTTAACTCAATTGATGCATATTGCTAAACTTGACTGCTCAAAATTCATGAGTCCGACTCCACTCCTCCCTGAGCTGCCAAATCACAGGATTTTTGCAAAAGCCATTAAAAATTTATTTCTTTGGAAGTTTTGTATTTGTTCTCTGGCTTCTGAGGCTTTTGACAGCACTAGGCCGGCCACATTTCCAAGTGTCCTTGTGTAAATGCAAGTGCTTGAAACAAGTCATTCCAGGAGCTGGGGATCAAAAGAGAACACCAGTATTGGAAGACTCACAATAAAAGCTCAAGACCTGGCAGTAGTCCCACAAACGCTCATGTATGTGAGTCACTTTTACTCACATGAGTAGTCACATCAAAATCAGAGGAATTAGCCTATTATTATTAATTATTATTATTTATGTGTGTAGCAATAGCACATAGGAGTTGTGGTTATGGACTGGGCTACATTGCGCAAGGCACTGACAAATCCAGAGCAAAACCATGGTTTCTGCCCCAAAGAGCTGATGGTGTAAACACTGGACAAGAGGCAACAGGTGGAGACAGACACAGACAAGGAAGAGCATGGGAAGAGCAAGACGCTCCTGCAAGGGCTTCTGTGTGGGTGTGCTGATGTGGAGCTGCCTGCTGCCAATGAGCAAAATTGTCCCAAGAGTGTACAGGTTTGCCTACCTTCAGCCTAGGGCCCAAATCCTGCAAGCCCTATGACAGAGGCAGATCCATCCCACAGACCTACTGTCTGGGCAGGCAGGCAGCTGTACCTCCAAACCCCAGTGCTGAGTGCACGGTGCCAGCGAGCCCCGGCTCTTGGCTCCTGTAGAGGCAACCAGGGGATGAAGGAAAAGGTCTCTGTGGATGTTTCTAAGGAATCGCCACCACAAAATGTGCACATGCAACTGTAATGTATACTCACTGTCTCAGTGAAATGAAAGATGGAGCTGGGGAAAGTAGTTTAACACAGAAATGTGATGCCTGCCTTTGGAAATTCAGGTGCATGAGAACTCTTGTCTCTGATCCTGCAACAGCATCTTCCAAAACCAGCCCAGTCTACAAGGCTGCTCATAGCTTGCACATTTGCTCCTTGGCATTTTCTCTAGGATTCAGACCTGAAAAAGGTAGTCCTGTGTGCAACTGCCAGCAAAGCCAGCACAGCCAAACTGAGAAATACTACAGTTGTAGATCCGAGACAACAGTTAGCTCCAAACTTGAGTGAAATCCAGACAAAGAACATTAGCAAAAGAAAAGTACAGAAGTTTAGAAGTTTGTGAAATAGCAACTGAACATCATGCCTAGGAAAACCAGCGAGAAAATTAAGCGGTACACGCAACCTAGCTGTTCGCCATCTCCATGGAGTTTAGTCTTAGGGAACTAAGGTGAACAGCGGTCAGCAGCCTGCAAAATAGAAAATGTTATAAAATTTACAGTGGTTCTCTGGGAAGGAGGACGGATGGGGGAGAGGAACCGCTGGTGCAGGAACAGGGTAGGGGACAGGCAGCCGCCCTCGTGGGCTGGGAAATGGGGACACTTTTCCCTTATCAGTGAGGGAGATCCGGTCCGCGTTTTGCAGGCGCCTCTCCCTTGACTGCCTGCCCTGCCTGCCTGGAGACCGAGTCCGCTCCGTGCCCGCTCCCTCCCGCCGCACCCCCCTTCCCCATCCCAGGCGGGCCGGGGCGGGCTGCGGCCTACTCCAGGCCGGGTTTTGCGCGACGCCCGCCCTCCTGTTAGAAATAGGAAAATTCAATAATCAAAGCAAAGGGGAGCGCGAGGAGGAAAAACCCGGGATCAGGGCAAGTTTGATGGCGCATGCGCGCTGCTGCCTCCATCCCAAACACACACACACATTTCCCTTGACTTGGAAAGTCAACCAAAGCAGCCCCAAGTGCAGGTAAGCCCGTCCGCTCCCGCCCGGCCCCGCCGCCGGCAGCCCCGGGGCCGGGGTGCTGCGCGGGCGGGCGGCGCTGCCCGGCAGGTGGGCAGCGCTCCGCGCTCCGAGCCGCTTCCCGTGGGGCAGCGCCCACCTCCGCGGGCAGCGGGCAGCCTCTGCGGGCACCGGCCGACAGCGGGGGCAGCGGCGGCCGCCCGGCCCCGCGGGAGTAGGGAGGTGCCGTGGCGACAGGGGGGCCGGCGGCGGCGGGGTAGCGCCGTGCCCGCTCGGCGGCGGAGCTGCGGCCGCGGCGGCGCCCGTCAATTTTCAAGACTTTGGCAGGAGCCCGGGCAGGGGACGGGGGAACACGTGCTCCCGCTTCGCGCTGAGGGCAGGTAACCGCAGCCTCGCCGCGCCGCACCACACGAGGGTCCCGGCGAGGCACCGAGAGGTGGGAAGGGAAAGGCGGCAGCAAAGTTGGGCGAGCGGCAGCTGGAGCGCTCCGCGGACAGGGCCGGGTGCGGCGGGGCGAGCCGTGCCGGGGAACTTTCTGCAAAGTGGCCGGGCCGGGGCTGGCAGCACTTCTCCCGGTGCCCGCAGCGGCACGGCTGCAGCCCCCCGGCAGGGTCGCGGTGGACAAGGGCCGCGGTGGGCAAGGGCCGCGGTGGCCGGGATCGCGGGCCGGGGCAGCCGGTGCCCGGCCCCCCGGGCGAAGCAGCAGGTTATTTTTACCCGGTGGTATTTGCAGAATGTGCAGCTGATTTGCCATCCGGAGCCAGGAAGTTTCCCCCTTCCGCCTCCTTCCCCTTTCCCCCTTTCCTCGTGCGCTAAGGGGCAGTGGCGGGCGGGGGACGGACGGCCGACCGGGGTGGCGGCGGGTGGGGGACACGGGCCGGGACTCCCGGGGGAGCGGCTGCCCACACTGGAGGCTCTGGGACCGGGGAACAGGTGTCCGAGCCGTCACTCATAAGCCGGGCCGGTGGGGGGGCCTGGACGAGGAAGGCGAGGATCGGTGCCGTGCTGGGGCCCCGAGCGCCGCCGGCCGCGGAGCACCAGTCCTGGGGAGCAGAGGAGGAGCGAGGGGGAGCCGGGGCGCAGAGCAAAGGCAGGCTCGGCGGCGGCCCGGGGCGGCGAGCGAGCTGTCAAGAGGCTCGGGCGAGCGCGGGACTGGCGCTGCCGCTTGCCTTGGGGCCGGCGCCGTGAGCACCTGGCTGTGCGGCGGGCAACTTGTGCGGCAAACTTTGAGGGGTGGGCTGCGGCCGGAGGCCGCTCCGAATCACGGCAGGTTTGAACGATCGACTCGAGCCCTCCTGCTCTTTCGGGTCGGAAAGGTGAAACTTCTTAGGAGCTGCACGTCCACCTTCTGTGTGCCCCCTCCTGTCCGCGCTGCACTGCACAGCGCGTCCTGGCAGCTCGCTCCCTGGAAGAGTAGCTGTCTCTCCCAAAACTTCATTGATGAATTTATTTCTTCTATTGATTTGCTGACTGTCAGCGTGGTATAATTTCTTGCGAATGTTTCTGACTTCTCATTTCAGAAGTCCTGCCTGCTTCCCACCTACCTTTTATCCGTGTGTCGCTGCCACCTTGTTAGCTACCCTAAAGGTGGCTTGGAAGAGTTTATGGGAGAATATTGTTGAACTTCAGTAATCAAGTTTCCAGATCTTATACCTCCTGTTTAATTTATTAGACTAGTTATTTATTCTGTTGATGATAATCTGTTGCTGGTTTCTATGGAGATGTTAAACTGATCTCTTTCAGAAATCAAACTCCATATGCACTAAAACGTTTAAAGGAGCAGCGTCCCCTTTTGTTTTCAGACTTTGTACGTTTTCAGCACTTTTACTGGGCTCCTGTATATTTTATATATTAAAGCCTGAAGCTGAAGCTTTGTGCAAGACAGAACTTATTATGGCTAACAGAAAGTCAGGGCTTTGATCCTTTTTTTTTGCATCATCATTTAAAACAGATCATTTTTCCCCCCTCATCATACAAGATAGCAGAACCCTTTCAAGATCAAAGCATCCAGCTAAAAACTATTGTTAAAAAAAAAAACCCCAAAAAACAACCCCCCCCAACAACAACAACAGCAACAAAAAAAAAAAAAAACCAGCAAAGAGACAGTTAAATTAGGGAGATGTTTCATTAATCTGCTTATTTTGTTCTAAAGATTTTTTCCTTTGTAAACACAACAACAGAAACTTGTGGCAACTATATTGTTATTTTTATACCTTCCAAGTATTTTTAAAGTTAAAATAAGTTCAAAGTCAAATATCTCCAAAGATAAAGTGCTTGTTAGGGTGTTTTTATTACTTGATTTCTAAATGTGGAAGGTCAGAATCCAGAAAGCTACTGCATTAGAGAAGGTTTTAATAGTCTTTGTCTCATCTTAATGAGAGAGCAATCTAAAAAACATTCTCCCTGCAACGTTTATAAATTATTTCAAAGAAATATCTCTGCATATAACTCAGTTTTCATTATTTCTTAACTTACCCATTGCATTATTACATGTGATTCAGTGTGATATCACTTTAGAACTAAAGTAATTGAGGTGAGAGAATTTTTTTTCTTAAAATTTGAGAAGTCCTGGTAAGCTGGTGTGTTGTTTAGGTTAATGCACAGTGCACACCAGTTGTGGGTTTTTGCTCATTTTTAGAGGAAAGGTCGAAGATTTGCAAAAAATATACTACCAACGCAATGCATGTTTAACACAGTAAAAAAACCCCAAACCCTTGTTTTACTTTCTTTTAGTGTATCTTCAAAATGTTTCCACTCCCTAAATCAGAGATGTTTTTCCTTTTGGTATGCTTCTATACTGATCATAAAAATAAAAGAATAATCCTAGAGGAAATAGTGTATGTAACCCTTATAACTCATGTATGTTTGTGTGTGTATATACATTTATATTTTGCATATACATATATATATGCAAACATACGCATATACGGAAAACACCAACTGGTTTATGATCTGTCCGTACTAGACTTAAATATTTTTTCCTTGTAAACATTTTTTTTGTGTCTGTGTGTGTGTGTGTGTGTGTATGTTTGTGTGTGTGTGCAATTTGATGTGTGGGAGATCATTTAAAATTTTTTGTAAGTATTCTGTTTATTTGTTTGATTTGAATTGCAAACAGAATTGACTCTGACAAGTAAAAAGAGGAGGGGGAAAAAAGGAAACACTATGGCTTTAAACTCAGGAGTTTGCATATTCTCCTTGTATCTTTCCCCTTTGCTAATTATTGTGTTGTTTTCAGAGCAAATATGTCATATCCATGGCGACCAGGCAGGTTTATTGTCTTTCAGAAGCAATAGCTCACATAAGTAATTAATGACTTCTTTTTTTTTTTCCTCTGGCTTAGGTTAAACAGATCATTCAAGGAAAGTCATATCTCTCTCTCCCTCTCTCTCTCTTTTTATTTTTTTTAGCCCAGTGACATAAGAACATGAGTTAGAACAAGAAAATACTTTAACCAAGAAGTCAACAGCTTATTTTTCCTAATTTCTTTTTAAAAGATCTAAGTGTCAGCTTTCCACACACATGACATTGTCATTCTTGCAGTTTCAGATCAAAGCCTTTGTACAGGGAAAAGCCAGTGAAAGCTGGAGTTAAGTTGGTGTTGTACAGCTGAGCAAAGTGTCTCTGGGTATGTGTGGCGGGATGTTATTCTTGCTTAGGGGTTTTGCTGTGTACTGGGAAAAAAAACATTTCCCTCACTTTTCCCCCCTCCCTCCAATTCTACCTGTATTAAAATCAATGTTAAAATAAAGGTGTGTTTTTCTATCTTGCAGATTGTAATTCAAACAGTTTCCAGGAAAGAATTAGTAATTCATTTTTATATACAGCATATATACACACATGCTTGAGCTCCACCCAAAACAATCAAGCTAGCTGGAGAAAAACCCCTTATTTCCTTTTTCTTTTCAAGCCCAAGCAAACTTGCACAGTAACTTTCAAAAGCTTAGTAAAAATAGCCCCCTCAGTTTTGCAAAGAGTTTGCTGCAGGTATGAATCTTGTTCTTTCCCTTTCCAACTCTCTTTCTTCCTATTAAAGCTGAATTTGCTATCTGTCCAGGCCAGGGGCTGGTTATCCATGATGATTTACTGAGGTGATGGTTGCCCCCTCCCACACTCCCTCCAGCACTTTCACCCCCGTTTTGTTTTTGCTAATTTCATTTTCAGAAGGATTTATACACAGTCCAGCTATATAAATTCCTTGGGAGATAAAAGCGCCACATACTTACATAAACAAAAGCTTTTACTTGCATTCTGTCTTCCTTTTTTTCTGAGAGTAAAAAACCCTAAAAACAAAACCCAAACCATCTGATTGAAGCAGGTATCATAAATGCATGGTGGTAATGATTCTGTATTCCACAATGCTGCTACTTTAACTTTTAAAATATGTTTCCTTTCTGGTTTGTAACATTAATCAAAGAGCCGCTTCCTTCCAAATTTCCACAGACTGGGGCTAATTAGAACCACTCGAATAATATTTTGTAAATTCCATGTGGATGTTACTTTAGGTTTCAAGATTGCCAGTGCTTCAGGTTTAGTCTGGCTAGGCACTGTTAAGGTTATTTTTATTAATGTTTCTGTCTCTGAAACCAATTCAGGGTTTCTCCTCATTTACCCCAAATAGATTTGTGGGTTCACACACAGGGGTGTGTCGGAAATAGATGTTACAAGTAGGAAAGGAAAAGCCGAGAAGGAAAGAGATTTTGCAATGTAGTTCCAAAGAGCAACAGAAAACCTCCTAAGTAATGTGAAGCTGAGGATTCAACAGACTTGATAATTGAGCCCTTAACCTTCTGATGTCTGTATCAGAAAAACAGAGTCTAGCAGAGGGAGACAAAGAATAAAAGCAAATACTGGGTAGGAGGAAGCTGAAGAGATGACTGAAATATTGAGATATAGTTCAGGATATGTATAGATCAGTATTATTATGATGTTCCCTTAGGCTCAGTTTTTCCCTCTGGCGAAACGTAGCTGGTTTAAAGGTGGCTTCGGGAGAACCTGATGTTTCCAGTGCAGCCGAGAGTCTGGCGTTTCTATGGTGTGTGCAGATGTAACTTGCAGAGACTTCTCTTAGAATTTGTGTTTATGTTTCCCTCTTTCCTTTTGTTTTTGAAGGAGTGACTAGGGGGGGTTTTGTTTGTTTGTTTGCTTTTTAAAATCTTTATGGGAAGTTAAATAGCTAGAAGTTGGGAGTTTTCAGGTTGTGATTATCAGGCTGTGCTAAAGGGATTTAAATCGAACCACTCTGAGCATCCGACAGGGTGATGGTTCCCATGTTCTGGTGTAGCGTTTCTCTCCCGTACATTTGTTGTACCTAAATAGGGTATCTAAGAATTAGGGGACAGTTGGCTCGCACAGAGATCTCCAAGTTAACTTGCTTTTGGTATATAAGACTGCAGCTTCAAAGAAGAGCAAGGGTGCATCATAAATTTTGCTAAAATTAATCAACCGTTTAAGAGCTCCACATTAATGAGGTTTTCCAGGCAAGCAGCTTTCTTCTCTTCTTCGTTTTCATTCAAAGTCTGAGAGTATTGGGGTAGAGGGGGAGGAACATGAGTAAGAAGAGGAAAGAAACGGAATTTGAGGAAAAATCGTAAAAACAAAAAAGGCTGGATTTGTAGAACATAAATCCTCATGTGCCCTTGATCCATATTGTCAGGGTTTTTTTTTTTTTTTTTTTTGGTCGGATTTGTCCTGTGTGCCTTTGACGGAAAAGGCACGTAGAGAGAGAGAGAGAGAGAGAGAGAGAGAGAGAGAAGAGTGTGCGACAGAGGGGGAGAGAGAGAGAGACGTGTCACTGCTTTGGAGCTCATTATCATTCTTAATAAGTCTTAAGGAATAAAGAGGAGCATTGAGTGTAAATGCTGGGTAATCCTAACACTCCTCAAGGTGAGAGGAGTCTCGAGGACACAGAGAAAGAGAGTGAGGAGGAGGGGGCTACTGTGGGAGCAGGAGAGGAGATGTGGATGAAAGTGGTTTTTAGGGGAATGGGCACAGGTTAGTAGGGCTTGTGCTTCTGGGACGCTTTGGGTTCGTTCCACAGGCCTATGCTGGGGCAAGTTGTCTCCGAGTTTGCATCCCAGAGATCTCCCGAGTTTGCACTCGAGCAGTCCAGCTGCACCTTGGAGCTGAAATGTTGGCCTGTAATGGTGACGTTGTGTGCCGAGGTCAGTTTGAGGCTCTGGGCCCTCCTGGGCCCAGCGCTGAGGGGCTCAGCGCGGGCGGGAGCGGCGTCCCAGGGCCGCTGCTTTGTCGTGCCTCTGCTTTGGCGCCTGCTTCCTCGGCTCGGGCTCGCTTCTCAACCGGTGCACCCTGTCCTTTGCTCCTTTCCGCGTCGGTCTGCTTGGATGTCTCAACTCCTTCTCTTTGCCTGCGTTTCCTGAAGCATCTCCCTGCGCGGCTCGGACACTAGGTGGCTTAAAGCACAGGCTCGGCTCTGCTCTGCTGGCAGCTGCCAGCGTTCATTCACTCTTTTTGGTGGTCTCCCTTGTTCAAACTTCAGGCTGGCAGCAAAACATGGAGATGTCTTTGAATCCGTTGTGGATTCAGATACCGCACGACCTCCTTGGCAGTGTGTTTGCAGTCGCGTTCGGGGATTTGAGCCCTTGGAGAAGGAAGAAAGAGGACACTGATGAAATGAATTCAGAGGCTGGGCTTCTTGCTTTGATGATAAGGAGTCAGGAACCTGCTGGTGTTGCTGAGTCCTTCCCTCTCCAGGCAGATTTCACCATACCCATTCTAAAGGGTGTGTGTGTTCTTCTGGAAAAAAAAAAATCAGGGTTGGCATCGCCCTTTTTACTGTGCTGATGTGTAATGGAAGATGCTGAGCTTTCAGTGATGCCCACTGACCCTTCTTTCTGGTCTCTTATCTCAACTCCAGTTGCAGGCAGAAGGGATTGCTGTAACTGGGGTTTTGCCTAATGCATCCATAGCCTAAAGAAGGGGAATGGAATAGCACTTGAATATTTTTTCCCCTCCTGCAGTCTGTGTTGTCTTTCTGGTTCAGCCCTTAGCTTCTGGCTGACGTAGGAGCTTTACCTTTTTTAAAAATTACTCCAAATACCTTGCAGCAGGTGGGAAGGAGTTGTGGATGCTGAGTTTTGATCAGTTGGCAGAAGCCAAGTGCAGTGAGGTGGAAGTCTTGTAAAATGCTGATTTTTCTGGGTCTAGGTGCTTGGCATCAAGTTAAAGTATTACGCTGGTAATATTATTAGGTATTAAGTTATTGTAATATTATTAGGTATTAAGTTATTAGTAATGGAACTGTGGAGCTTGCCTGTACTTGACAAGAGAAGTGCTAAGAAACTGTATTAGGCCTGAATTCATCTTGATTTCTCCAGTAGTGTCCTTCTGGCATGCCTCAGCCCTGATCTGGAGGGAGTAGGAGGAAACTTGAATGCAGTTTTTGTGCATCATCTGTCTTTTGAACTCTTTCTTGAGACAGCTAATGAATTGTAGCAAGGAGACTCCATTTCTTGCACAGAGGGATCTGTCTGCAACCCCTCTCGCTGACTCTGTCCGATGGCTGTTGGTGAAGTGTCAGCTAATACCTTTCACGCGTGATTGAGCTGGTCTAGAATAGGACCCGGAGATACAAGAGTCTGTGCTTACAGGGTGAGCTCTAGAGCCATCCAGCTGCCAAGGCCTCGTGTGTAATAACTGCTGTAGGGAAAGGCATAGCAGAACTGTCAGTTGTTTGGGGCCCTTGGGGGCCTTTGGCTCCTTGCCCGCCATGGCATTTTGAGGTAGTTTTCTCTCCAGAAGGTATCCTATTTTGGTTCTGCCACCAGTGATGCTGTTTTGAAACAACATTGGAAACAACTCCCAGATTCTAAGCCATAGGGCTTGTCATTTCAATGACAATACAACAAGTCACCTCAGAGTTGGTCTCTGAGGCTGCTCCTGATCCTTCTGTGTGTGAAGTCAGCTGACACGGTTGGTCTCAGTGCTGGGAGGGCAGCACAGTGTCACACACACCATCATCCATCAGACTTAGGAAGGAAGGAGGTAGATGAACTCTACAGGTTTTTCGGGGAGTTACTTCTTTTGGATGCTGTCCTTTAAAGAACAGTGGGAACTGGAAAACTTACGAGACAGAATCCCTTGATGGTCTGTTTGGAACTGTGAAAAGAGGTCTTGTTTCAGCTGTCTATTAAGATGTGTTGTGTAGTGACACTTGGGAGGGGCCTGAGGAACAAGTGCTAAGAGTGTGACCCAAACATAAGTTTGCCGGCTGGGCTTGGAGAAGAGCTGACTGGAAAGTGTGTCCTAAAAGTACAAGATAGGCTGGTTCTGTTCCCCGCTTGTATTTGAAGGTGGGAGTGGCAGTTGACTTTCACTTATGAGCCAGTTCTTTTCTTTCCTGATTTTGCTTCTGCTTCCAATAGCAAAGGTACTGGGACATTCTATTCCTAAGCAGGATGAGCTGCCAGCCCTACACTTTTCCCAGTGTGGATAGGCAGAGCTTTCTAAATAAGATGTGAATGTACTTGGCATAAATGCGGACTGTGATCACAGCTTGTGGCCTCGAGGTATCTCCCTCCTGCCCCATTCAGCCCATCCCCATGCCAGGAAGAGTGAGGGCTGCCCAGAATCATGCTTGCCTGCGTGGTGCATGATGAAGTTGGCAGAGCAGTTGGGAGACTGGCAAACAGCTCCCAGCCTGGCTGCCTCCCCATGGGAGCTGTGTCTGCAGAACATCCTCGCCAGAGGGCCGCTGGTGATGAGCCCCTCCCTCTACCACTGCCTCAGGCTGATCCAACTTTATACGAGGGGAGCAGTGTCCTTTCACACTAGTGAGCCAGCAGAATCTCTCCCAGGGGTTATTGTAACCTCTCAGAAGCAAACAGGCATTCATAGATAAACTCTTGCTGCCGAGCTCAGGGCCAGTAGGGCAGATAAGAAATGCGGCAGGTTTATGAAAGGGAAGGTGTATGAAATGCAGTCTGCATCTCCCATTTCACTGCACTATGCCAAAACACACAGTTTCTTATTTCAGTCACTGTGATCTTTCAAGGAGGTTAATTTCCATGACGAACTCTGGGCCATGTGCTTGGAGGATTTATCTAATTAGACTGACACTTTTCTTTTTTAAAAAAGAAAATTAAGCTGCACCTTGGAGGACTTAAGTATTTTAAACTGTGGGAGCAGCAGTAGGTAGTGTGATCCCTGCTCACAGAGCCGGGAGAGAGGAAATTTCCCCTTTTCCAGTCTCCTGTTTTAAGACTTCACCAAAGATCCCCATTTATCTAATTTTCATACTTGGTGGCTGGGTGCTAAAGAGCATTTTATCCTGCCTGAGTCCCTAAAGCCTCAGCTGGCTCTTTAACTCATGTGAACTACTGGACTGTTACGTATTCAGGATGGAGCAGAGGGTAAAGGAGAGACGTACTTAGGCTCCTTAGCCATGTCCTAGAAAAACTGCATTCTCCCAGGACAGTGAATGGTGTGCCTGCAGCCATGTAGTGACTGAGGTAGGTGTACATCCCTCTCACCATGCTTGGGCACCTCGTGCTTCTGAATGTGTGTGTTGTGGGAGCTGGTGTGACTATCCTTGTCTTGCCTGTGGTCACGAAGAATAGTGAGTCCCAGGAGAGCCCCCTAGCCCTTCATCCAGCCTTGTTGCAGTCGGATCGTGTTTGGACTTTCTGCTAAAAATGCACTTCAGACAAGAACTGAGACCAGGACCATGCTGTAATGAAAATAGTGGATCTTAGGTTGAGGCAGTTGCATGCAGGCAAGTCCCGTGCTTCCCTCGGGCTGGATGTCTTTCACACTTGCAGGTACAGTGGATGATGCTGGTTTTGTTCCCATCAGAGGGTTCCTGGAGTCCCGTTCACACTCTCTCCCTGCTGCTTTCCCATTATTTGGCAGCTCCTTGTGTTGCTGTGTGGGAATCCAGGTTCAGATCACTTCAGGTCTGATACTGCTTCAGCTGTTTATCCTTGTAAAGGAGATGAAAGAAACATCTTCTCAGGGCACCATATTTGCTGCACTAAACTCAGACAACTCAGACCACATTTTCTTGCAGCCCAGGTTGTAGCAGAGTAGCAACTGTGGGAAGTGAAGTGTCCACACAAAAGGGGCAGCATAAGAGTAGCTTTATGAACTCTGGTGATAATACACTGAATCCTGTGGAGCTCTTCATGGCACAAGACTCTGACAGAGTGAGAAAAATACAGCAACCCCATCCAAGGAGATGGTCACTGGGCAGTCCCCAGCTGATACACTGAGGAATCTGTAGTGGATTCAACCTGTGATTTAATTCTAATTTGTTTGGTGAGTAAAGGAACAAAAATAGATATTTCCTTTCCTACCCCCCCCCCAACTAAGCAAAAGAAAAAGAGAAAGAAAAATAATAAAACCTACTAGGCATTTAGAGGGCTAACCAATAGGAGCTCTGTTGGCTGAGGAGAGATCGTTCTGGCTTGGTCAGCCATCCCTAACAAGTTACGGGTTGTATAAACTCCCAGCATACAGCTGTAAATTTACTCAATTTTGAATACAGCCACAAGCTGGCTCAGCAGGATGTGAAACTGTCTGCTCCAGTAATCCTGCTATGCTTGAAATTCACATTTAGGGGGGCCCAGCTTTAGACACATGGAACTGTGGAGGGCCTGATCGTGGGCTGCATCCCACATAGCTCTAGATTGAAAAGAACCTCCCCAATATGAACCATGGTGTTAATTTATCTATTCTTGGCTTTTAGCTTCCTTGCCTTGGGTGAATGCTTCTTGATCTCCATAGCTGCAGATCCACTGCCCCCATACCTTTTCTGTACTCACCTTGAGACAGGGAGCTTGGTCCAAGGTAGATTCCCTTGCAGAGAGTTTGCAGAACACTGCCTGGAACAGCAGTGCCATGTCTGCTGGATGTTATAGTAGGTGGGCAGGATTTGCTCCATACACAGTCCTGGGCCCTTCCTGCAGTGTCTGCTCAGTCCTTGCTGAGGTGGAGTCAGTGGGTATTTGCTTGAGTGACTGAGAGCAACAGGAGAGTTCTAACTTCAGGGTTTGTTGCTGCAGAAGTGACTGATCTCTCTGAACGCCTGTAATGTTGCAACATCGGATACTCTTAGATGGCTAAACTTTTGGTATATACTTACGGCACTGAATCCTGCCACAAACAGCAGCATGTTACTTATATTGAAAGAGAATTTAGCCCAGTCACACAGTTAACGTTGGCCACCTCTTATATGTCCAGAAATTAGATGGTTTACAGCAGTGTAGAGAAAGAGGGACATGTGCACCTCAGCCCACCTGTCCTCTTAGTGCTGACTACATTTCCTTATGGTTCTAATGGGGAAGCATTTTGTCTTGGAATGGGACATCAAGTATTGTCATGTTACTCTCTGATGCTTTGGTCTTCAGCAAAAGTGAGATGATATTTTCTGTAAGCTGGAATAGGCTTGGAAGGTAGAGATGGCTTGAGGGATGACCAAGCCCAGACCTCCTCAACAGGCATCTGGCAGCCTCTGCCCTGGGGTGCTGCCTGGGTCTCCAAACCAACTCATGTCCATCTTCACTGGAGCAGAAAGGTGATGGCAGAGGTTATGGGGATAATGTGGTTCCAAATACAGCAAGTGTTTGCTCCTGAATTCAACTTCCTACAAATAAATGAGAAAGAGTGGTTGCAAATAAAAGATCCAGGAGAGGTTTCCTCTCCTGTCTTCCTCGTCTCCCCTATGGAGTTGTGCTGGCTCTGGCTCTGGCTTTGGCTCCCAAAGGGTTAAGGTGACTCATGCCCCTTTCACCAGATATGCTGGCAGGAACGATTCATCCCAGCCACTAATTGGTGGTGTTTGCTCTGTACTTTCTCGCTCCGGTTTTGATGAAAACATTTAACCAGGAGCTTAGTGTGCAGAGGCTCCCAGCTGACAGCACTGTGCTGGCTTTACCAAGTTGTCCTTGCTGTGTGTAAATTCAGCAGCTGAGCTTAGAGGTGGCAGGGGAGAACAAACATGCCTAGCATTGCAGCTCCTGGCCCCTTGGTTCAACTCTTCAGAATGCTCTTCCCTATGGGGGTCTTAGGGCTCCAGGTCCATATCTGCTCTGGTCGGCAGGTGCCTTTCTGTACCTATATAGGTGTTGGCATTGGAAGCCAGATCAGAGCCTTGGGACAAGGCTGCAGAGGGGGGAAGAGAGGTCCTGATGGATTCCATAGGGCCTGATCTTACCTGAAAGCAGGGGTATGACTGGGTAGAGCTTGGGAGATCTGATCCCAAGACCATTTGGCTGCAATCCTGGGGGATTCTTCCCCAGAAAACAGGCTCTGACAGACCCTGTGCCACAGAGTGGTGAAGCTACTGGTTCTGTTATGTGGAGATGACCTAATCATTCTTTCCTATGCCACTTGGAAGCTTGTGCAGGACTTCCCTTAAAATGGTCTTTCATTGGAGTTGTTTCAGGTAATAACTTGCTCTTCTAAGGGACTTCACATGAAGAAGTCTGAGATGGTTTTAATTTTTGCCGTGCAAGTGGTAGAGAAGTTGCCATGTCCTTCTGGAGTCAGTTTTGAGAGTGGGCATGTCCAAGCTCCTCGGTTCCTGCGTCACAGAACCTGTAGGCAGCAGCAGAAACGGAGACACTCCCCAGGGGAGAATGCCAGTTTATCTGTGTTTCTGCTGGAAAATGCATTCAAGTTTCTGCCCAAATAGGAGATTGTTACATGCAAGAAATTCATCTGAGCCCATCAGGGCTGCCACTGCTCTGATACTTCTTTATTTTTCTCTCCTTATCTCGGGTGCTCTACCCTATGAACAACAAAACAAATCCAGATGGGAAAATTTATAAACGAGAAAATCTGGATTCCCTGTTCCTGGAAAAGCATGATCCCTTGTTCTCAGCCGCCTCCATATGTCATGGGGTCTGCCATGAAAAGATGCCAGAACTGTTGCAAGAGGCCAGGCCTGTGTCTGCCTTAAGGAAACGGAGCAGTAACCTAATGCCCTGTGTGAGTGTGGGTTTCCAAAGGAGATGTGCTGCTCTAGGGAAGCGGGATTTGCCCTTGTGAGAGTTGTTCAATGAAGGCATTTGTTCTCTTTCTGTCCATTTCAGGACCTTGCTCTACATCACTGCTGAACTGATTATGCCTATTGAGGGAAATTTTCTGCCTCTTCTCTCTCTCTGACTTTTGATAGTCTGGAACCAAATACATATGTCTCATTAAACACAAAAAGAGCCAGGCCAGGCCCCCACTGCACAACGTGTTGCCTGTTATCAGCCTGGAGAAAGGGAGCAAACAGGTGTAGGATAACAGTGCAACTGAGAGAGACCGAAGTGCATCATAAAATAAACAAACAGCCAGTGCCCTAGCTCCCCCAAAATGCACCATGTAGTTCCAAGGGTCTGCAGTGCGCTTTAGAACATGCTCTGAGCAAGTACACACTTGGGGCACCGTTTAATTTGCAGCCAGAAATGGGTTGATGTTTTCTGCATTGCAGGGGTGTCTGGAAGCCCCATGCCCCTTCTATTGTGCTTAGGGCTGCAGGAGCAATGGGAGCTCCCTGCCTCCAGAGCTTACAGTGGTGGGTAAAGAGCTCCCTTCATCCAGAGCCTACAGGATTGATCAGCTGTGGATCTGATGTGGGTCGTGAAATCAGAAAAGTATGCCTGGATGAAGAACTAAAGAAGGCATCTGAGCCTTCCCTTATCATAAGTAAAGACTGCAACTTTTTACTGTAACCTTCACAACCTTTACTGTTTTCAGGGAAGAGTGTAATCTCTGTGGTGTGAGTCTTTCCTCCTAAGATTTCTTAGGTGAGGATATTTGTACCAGGATTTTATTTAATATCTTTGCACCTCTTTGTGCTATGTGAATCTTCTGTTGCCCCTTATGCTTTGGGGCTGGCAGAGCTTGCAGTGGTGCTGCTGGCATTTTTGTTGCATTTAGTGAAGCAGTGGCTTGGCTTATTCTACCCCAGCAGCAGCCAGCGCTTTAGTGACTCAGCCTCTGGAATTATGCTTACCCAACAATACCTTTTGTCCTTTGCCCAAAACTTCTGGCCAAGAAAAGGGAAAAAGGAGGAGGGAGAAAAGAAAGAAAAGATAAAATTCTGCATTTAGTTGTCCTTTCATCACAGGTGGTGCCAGTTGGTTTTTGCTTTATTTGTACAGGGTGGGGAAAAGAGAAAAAGAAAACAAGGTGGAACTCGGACAAGGCCCAGGAAATGTTTGAACCTGACAACAAACTTCCTTTGTTCAGGGGAGCAGGGGAAAGAGAACAGAAAAAAGGGACAGAAGACCGGCTGAAACCAACCTTAGCCCTGTGCTCTTGGGCAGGTTTCTTTTCCCTACTCTTTATTGTTTGGGGTCTTTTGTATTGCTTGGTGTCTTGTGATAATTGTATTTGCATAAGGGCTTTTGCGTACTGCCTTCTAGAAGGTGGACAGATGAAAGGTTTCCTGGGGACACATTTGTTATTTGGATGGGGAGGATTTGTCAGTTATTCTGTCATTAATCTGTCATTATCTATCATTTATTCATGCTTTGCATGATCCTTCTCCTCCAGCCATGAAGATCAAGATGGTTAGAGGGAAAGCATGAAGGACCATGCTCCTCAGGAGGAGAGACAGATGAGCAATTTAGGGGCTAGGCAGACAAATCCTGATTAAAATGCAGAAACCAGAGGGTTTTGTTGAGGAGAAAATGAAGAGAACCATTAGGCCAGCTGATAGGGATACTGCCTAGAAGACTCCTGGGTACCACCAAGTGCTACGACATAGACCAACCTTTTTTCAGGTTGGCACAAAATCTCTTGGTGAATCATCTTGCAATGTTATTCTTCAAAAAGAAAATTTGAGGGTTGTGAGATAGCTGCCCAAGGGGCGCTGGAAATTAGAATAATCCGCTGCTGTGTTGGACAAAATGGATTCTGGTGGGGTTGGGTTTCAGCAGGGCCATTACAGGCAGTTCATTAGTGCATATTGTAGATATGATCAGGGCCATGCAGCACTCTTGGAACTTGGTTGGAGCATATAGAAGTGTTTTTCCATCCAAACAGGTGATAGCAGCTCTCTCTGTCAGGCACCTGGCAGTCCACATGTGTTACAGCTGGCCTAGGCTGGGGTGACACCCAAGGGATCTGTTTCTCCCAGGAGATGCTCCTCCCTAGGAGGCTGCTTGGTACCTTCCCAAACTGGCCTGTACTTCTTAGCTGTTGACTCTGTGCAGTGCTGTAGTGGTCTGGTAATGCTGGAATGGCTGGGTAGCGAGGAGACTGGCATGAAAGGCTGTTCACTCCTTTCTTGCCCAGTTTAGAAATATGTTACACAATGCTCAACTAATCTCTGTTATCTCGTTTGGGTATCACAAAACATTGTGTCAAAATGAGTGAGCAAAGGATACAGAATATCACCTGTACTGCAGATGCTGGCCATGTTCTCCGAAGAAAGGTTAAGTATTATGACTTGGCTTAAAGTGGGGAGGTGTCCTACTTCCAGTACACAAAAAGGAAGAAAGAGGAGCCAAGAATGAAAGTCTCTCTCTGGAGCTGGACTGATGTGGGACTTTCCTGCGGTGTCCTATGGAAGTCTTTTCGTTCTTTTGATAATGGCCAAATCACTGCCATGCCTACTACATTAAAGCATCGAGAGAAGCTGTCAATTAAAAACTTGCCCTGATGCTGGGGAAATGGATTCCCTGGATTGTATTATTAGGAATATGGATCTTTCTTTCCAGCACAGGTTCTCTCTGAGTTTCATCAGACAGCCCTGGAGCTGCTCTTTTCTTGACTTTACCTCTAAGCCTGGGCTGCAGGACACAATCCCAGTTAACTTGAGAGCAGAGTTTGAATTCAATGAGCCCTAGGTGAAAGCTGGAATACTTCCACTACAACATAGGCTATTCCAGTTTACACCAAGAGCAGCTGCGCTATGACTTTGGTCCTCATGCTTTGCCTTAGTGATCTGTACAGTGGAGATAATAAAACTTGTCTGCAACATGGCTTGTAGCTGAGAATTAAGGAACAGTTTCCAGGGCTGGATTGAAGGCAGCTGTAGAACACAGGCTGTATTTTTGGTGCTAGTGTGTTTTTCTGGAGTTTAGAAATTAGGGCCCAAGTGAGACTAAGAAAGGCAGGTGAACACACTTGCTGTGTTTTCTCTTCAGAGATGTTCCAGGGAAACTTGCCCGGGGTCTAGAGGGAAGATGCTGGTAGTGGGGTGCTGGCAGCAGGAGCGGTAGTGGCAAGTGAGCAGCTTTTCTGCCGTCCATCCAAGCACAGGAGGGACTGTGGGGAATGATTTCAAAGCCACCACTATGGAGATTAAGGGGATGAGAATGTAAATCTCAAGTAAAAAGGTAATTGAATGTAATAGCAAACACTGCTCGGTCTATGTTAATTTTAGCTCTTCCCCTGGATACAAGGCGCTGTATTAGTGTTTTATTACCATTTTGTTTGCACTAATAAAATAGTAAAATTTATTTCAAGGAAGTTGAAGGATGGTTTTACAATGCAAATTTGAAGAAATTGGACTTTTCATTTACGCCACTGCTATTTTAAACCCTGAAGGGTGTAAATTAGCCTTCTGTGCCTGGGTGAAATCCACTGCTTCCACAAGCAGGGGGAGGATTTGATGTGGGGGAGAAGAGAACAAAACCAAATCATCTGAATATTTCAGAGAGACAGAGATATCTGATGAGGAGAGAGACAAAATGTGACTGCGTGTGCCCACTGAGTGGAAGGGCTGGAGCAGAGTTGGAAGAGCTGGTGAGAAGCAGGTTTATGCTGGTGAGCAGCTTCAGCTGCCATAAGCATCAGGAAAGGGCAGAACAGGGCATGGAGGTTCCAGTGGCCATGGTGTGCCCTGCCCTGTGCTGGCCATGTGGATCCTCCGGGTGAAGGAGGTGCAGCAGCTGGGGCTCAGCTGATGAACAGATACTGTCAATGACAGACGGTTCCTGGAAGTGTGAAAGCCTAGGGCAGGTTTTGCCTTCTGGCCCAGGGGACCCACTCTTCCCATGTTGCCTGTACTTCTCTCTTGCTTTGCTGTCTTCGTCTTCCTGCCATAGCCCAGCCCGTCTGGCTGCCGGGCACTGCCTGGCTCTGATTCCCCACTGAGTCACAGTGCGGCCAGGGAAGGTGCCTACAACTCAAGAGGCTGGTTCAGTGACCTCCTCCTTCACCCAGAACTCCTCTGTGGCATGAAATAGAAAGGGATGGGCTGATTATCTGGTCCCTTTCACCTGCATAAAGGTGTTTATAGCAGTGCTGTTCTCATCATACTTTTTTGCCAGTTCTTGGCCTTGACATAAATTGTGCTGTAAAGGCTGAGCCACACAGAATCAGGTCCAAAGAGCCTTGCTTGATTCCAAAGGTCCTGCACTGAGCTGGCCATATATCTCCTGGAGGGGGGTGTCTCAGGGGGTAGAAGCATCCAAACACAGCAGCTTTCTTGGACTTTTCCTGAGTTTCTGCAACAGGTCTGAAAATCTTGTGGGGTAACTTTGAGGCCTTCATTCTCCTTGTGCAAAGGAAGGTGTGGAACGGGAGTGGTTACATCCCTGTTTTCAAATCCCAGAGATTCCATTACCCTGCTGGGGAAAGCTTTGAGAGTTACTATTTTCTAATCATGTTCACCTTGCATATACCTCAGTCTTCACACAATACTAGTGTTGAAGGGACCCATGCTGAGTTTCTCCTGTATGGGAGAATTAAGATATTTTTTCTTAATCTTGAGTGAAATTGTACATTTGTTCATTGTCCTGAGATGTCTGTTTGAAGCAAATCTATGTATTGTATTACCTCCTCAACCCACATCAGGCTTTTTACAGTGACAGGGGTACTGACTTGCATATGAAGCCCTCAGAGAACCTTTGTCCTTCTGCTATCCGGCAGACTGATGGGCACCTCAAACACTGCTTGTTCCTAGGCAGTTCCTAGGCAATTCCTCTCCAGTAGTATTAGTGATTTTGCTGCTAGCCCAGTCACACTGCTGTGGGCTGCTGCTTCTGTGGGATGTAATTGCTCAGGTATCCATTTGGTGTCTGGCTGCCTGGTCTAGCTGTTGCCCTGCATTCTTGGCCAAGTGCTGCTGAGTGAACTGGAGAAGAAAAACCTGCTCTGGTGATCTGATTTTGCAGAAAGGTAGGTCTCCCAGCCTTCCTTTGGACTATGAATATCATCTGTTAATTTTATCCTCAGGAGGCCTTTCAGGACAGAAGCCACTGTTTACCGAATATGAAGGGCTTTGACTTGTTACTATTTATGGTCAGGATAGCAGCAAATCTGCTGGGAAAGTTGAGGCCAGGCTCCAGGTCCTTTGTCCATACAGCTGTGCCACCTCTTCTAGTGTCTGGGCATTAAAGAAACCTTTCAAAAGTTTAACCCTCTTGCAGGTTCAGCTCACAGCACAGTCACCAGCCATGGGTGGTATCAGGCAGCCCTCTTAAACTCCCTGCCCTGCTTCTTTGGTGGGTGTAGCAGAGGCTGAGCCAAGACCGAGGGCGTTACCAAAGAAAGCAAAGACTTATTTTTGGCATTGAAATGGTTTCCTATTCCAGGCGAGTCTGGGGAGCAGCATGGTTGTGTACCCAAGGATTTAAACAGTGCATTAAGCTAAGGGGTTACACTCCGGGTGGATTTCAATCAAAAACTGTAATTACATCAAATAGCAAACGGAAATGGAAAAAGGGGATTACTGACTCGACCCTGAATTGGCTGCTGAACCTGCTCCATTATTAACACCCCCTCTATTGCCTGAGGTGGGGTGTGTATGTGTGTAGGCAGTAAGGCCCCTCCTTCTTTTTCCATTTCCTTCATGCATCTGATGAAGTCAATCAGTGCTTGGAGGAAGATAGGAATTTGCATGACTTGGATTTGGGACTTTGTAGGGCAGGTTTGATCTCCCTGGGCAACTCTTCTTGGCTCCAGGCAGGAAGAACTGCTCAGCTCAGGTGGTTGTGGGAACCCCCAGGCCTACAAGCTTTTTCTCTTCTTCTGTTTTGCTATCAGACCAGTGTTTTGGACTCATAACTGCTCATCCTCAAGGCAACTGGAAAGCTCCAGACTGCAAACAGGAAGTCTTTTCCAACCTAGAGAGCTGGTAGTGTTTAAAACTGCCCCTGAGGTTGTAGAACTGTTCTGTGCCTGTGTTCAGACTTTGAAAGTTTGTCTTGTTGGTACGACCAAGCCAGTACTATCTAGCTGGGGAATTTACCACACACCTGCACTCACAGTTCAGGCTCCCAGGTTTGCTCTCTGGTTAGAGCTGCTTCCCAAAGTACTTCAAAATCCTTTGCGGATTCCAGTTTGTCACTTCTGCTTCTGGCACCGCTGCAACTGTCACCTGCCTTCTGGTCTTTGTCTGCCTCATTTCCTTTGTCCTGTTCTCCCAGTTCCTCCGTGTGTCTCCCTTCCTTCTTGTCATCGACAGGTTTTGTCTCTGCACGTCTGTTGGACACCTGAGTTTGGGAGGATGTGTAGTGAGTGTGCTGAGATGGCTGGAACTGTTTACCAGACAGGGAGGATAAGGAATGCAATCCCCCACTGTCTTCCCAAGCCTGCTTTCTCAGGTGGTTTTCTAGATGTCTGATCCCAGGTTTCATAGCTCAGCCCAGCTCCTGTTTGATGGGATCTCTTCTTCTCTGCTCATTCTAAGTGGGTGAGATGTGCTGAAATGAAGTCTTCATTTACACTATGGAAGAGCCTTGTTGGGTGCTGTGTTGTTCCAGCCTCTGATACACCTTTGCTGAATGTGTTGCTCCTTTTTCATCTGTGGCACGTTCAGAGCTGGAGGATGTAATGTGGTGTGTAGAAGAGAAACCCCAGTACATTCGTGGTTGATTTACACATGGTTTGAGAAGCACAGGAAAAGGACAGTACTCTTTCCCTCCGGATAGTGGCAAATCCATACAGAGTGAGACTTTGCCAGTGCTGGCTGCCCTTTCATGGCAGTGACCTCACCTTACTGTGAACACCTGGGGAGGAAAGGTGCCTAAATATAAGAAAATATTGTAAATATAGGAAAATGTTGTAAATATAAGAAAATATTCTCTTCTTATAGATGGATGTTTGATTTTGTAATAAAGTACTGTGACCTGAAAAAAACCCAAACAATATCCAAATGTAGATTTCACTGAAAATAATATAAATACAGTAAGGAAACTCAGTGGGAAACTGAAATCCCTTTTGGCAGGTAAGGAAAAGAGTAATGTTACTGATTAGACCAAACTCTTCTTTGTTATACAAACAGGGGAAAAAATTCTTCAAGACAAAAATATGATATAAGACACTTTCCCAACTCATTTTTTTCTTCAGCATTTTGCTGACTTAAGTTTATTTTGCACTTCTCTGTGGTATTTAGAGTCCAGATATAGTGGTCTAGGGGACTAATTCATGAAAACCAAACCCTTAAACAAACTGATTATCTCACTGTTCGAAAGAGTTACAGTGGGAAAAATACATGGTGACAGGTAAATTCTTACATGACATTCTAAAATTTATCTCAATTTTTAGGTTTGTTTTGTTAGACCCTCTAGAATATAGAAAACTCCTAACAGGAAAAATGTTGTAAGAGACAAAGGAAAGCTGGAATTGTCCTACTTCGTGCAAGCTTGAATTTATTCCTCACTGTGCAAAGTCCTGTTTTAGCAGCCATGAATGAGCTGGAGCCAGTGGAACTCCCTAGTTCAGGGCCTTAATGGCTCTTATGATCCAACTGTAATGTCTCTGCTGCTTCCTTTTTGCCTTTCCTAACTATATTTTGGAAATGACAGCCCATTTCTGTTCCCTTGTCCTTGTGTAAACCCCAGTTACCTTTCATCAAATGATATGATCTGAGCAGATGCTAAATAAAAGGTTTGATTTTAAAGGGGTATCATTTGCAGGTGTGGAAATATATGAGCAAAGGGTGAGGTTAAAAGAGCGGAGCAGCCTGCCGAGATTCAGGCACCCGTTGTGGAGAGATGTTTAACACTTAGGGCTCTAGCTGAAGCCTTCCCAAGCTGCAGGTGCTGAGACATTTGGAAGACTCAGGTCTGCACGTTTTATCAGGCAAATGTCTATGAACATTTCGAGTTGCCTTAGCATTCTCTGTTTCTCCTGCTTGCATGAGCTCTCGTGAGCTCTCGTGTTACAACAGCAAGGGTCCTGCTGGTTTCGAGGGGTTGGCTCAGCACAGCAGCTGGCGGCCGGGGAGGGTGTTCAACCCCTCCACAAGAGCAGAACTCCTGGCAGCAGGCACCTCACCTCGGGGAAGCGATCTTCATGGGTTATGAGTTTTATCAGCAGTCCATCCTTTTCACAGAGAAGGAGGAGAGGAGAGAAATTCCATCTGGCTCTGCTGATTCAGTGGAGTAAAGAGGTGGAATTCATCAGGAAAAAATTGTTTACAGCACAGCTTTAGCCAGAGGAACTTCCATTTTAGTGTCCTGCCTTTTTATGATAGATTGTGTGAAAGACAAAGCAAGCACTAGGGGCTGCTTGGTGTTTCTGTTTTTATGTTTTCATTAAAGTTTAATTGCATGACTTGTGTGATGTAACTCCTGAAAATGCCTGTTGCAGTTGGTGGCAAAATGATTTTTGATTTGTTGTGTTTGAATCAGGTGCAGGAGTGTTAAACCTCAAAGAGGTTTTCAGACATGCATATATAGAGAAAATATATTTATCTATAGGATAGCTTTTGATTAATGAAAGAAAGGAACTGGAACTGCTGTGAAAGAAGAATCTCTTTATTTGAAAGCTCTTCTGCTCCATCACTAGAACAGAGAGTAAGGGTCTTTAAAATTAGTATAACTATAATTTATATCCACCATAAGGACGCTCTTTGCCTCTTGATCAGTAATGGAGCCTTAAATATAAATGGATCCTTATCTTGCAAACACTCAAATATTTTCTTTACTCACATGAGGTGTCAAAGGCAAGATTTCTGTGAGGAAAATGGGGCATTTGCATAAGTACCCACAGCATCAAACAACAGAGAATTTGTATTGCATAAACAACAACAACCACATTAAAATCATACTGCTTTAATAGTTTAGAAAAAAATATAATAAAAACATTGAAACTGTAATAGATGTTGCTCTGTGTATCAGTATCGATTTCATAATTTGTGTTGCCTTAATCTTGGGTGGGTGAAGATTAAGAATCTCCACGTAGAGTTATGTGTGTGTAATAAGTGGGAACATCATAAGCAGCTTTCCTTTGCCTGGAGATGATTTAGGGCAGAGTGTTTTCTCCATAAAATCTGGTGTTTAGAAAAACAAAAGAGGATCTTTATGAATAAAAATCTTGAAAAGAAATTTCCAATAAACAATGAACTGAAAGAGAAGGCACTTACTCTAAACAAGTTTTCTAAATTTCGTGTTCTAGACATGAAAGCAAAGTGACTTCCACATGCACATGTGAAACTCTTTTCACACTGTCCAACACATCAATTCTCAAAGGAAATTTGGGTAATAAGTGCTGAAAAGGAGGAGAAGATAGAAGTTTGATTTGTGTTCTATAATCTAGAGCCTTTTATGTATAAAACATTTGTACTTGTTTAATTTGAGGTGTGGTAAGCCGAAAGTCTGCACTGAAAGAGCTTTTCTGGCTCAGTTCAAATTAATTGCTAACAACCTTATTTTAATGTGGATTTTGTAGAAAAGAGCTCTGTATTAAGCCATTACAAGTTTGTATGAGGTGTCTTCTTACATGCATTTTTAGAAATCTGTGGTTTTGAAGTACTGTTAAGGATGAAAAGAATAGAAGAAAATCAACTCTGCAGAGCATTTGTGAATGAAGGTTAACATGTTCATAAAATGATGATTAAAAAATCAGCAATGGTCACCTTCAGCTTTGGTTTCATTGAAACAGAGCTGTGCTTCATCAAAGTAAAAAGCAGTTCTCTCAGACTTGAGGAAAGGAGTCTCACCTAAAACTTTCCCAGCAAATGGTAGGGCTGAACTGCTTTTACCTAGAAAGGCCTTTCTTGCTTCCCGTTGGGTTTCTGCTCAACAGTGAGGACTCATTTTCCCAGAAACTGCATCCAGAACTTACAGCTGCTTCCTGATCCAAGTAAGTACTAGTTACTAAAAAGACATGCACTTTTTTCCTCTAGTTATCATCCCTGAAAATTTCCCTCTACATAAATTTCTTCTTCATTGCTCTATTTTTTAATAGATTTTTTTTTTTCAGATTTTGTCCTGTACATCATTTGTACATTTGCTTTGTCTGTAAGTAGTTTGTTCTGGTCTGTAAATGACTATCCAGCCGGTACAGAGCAGATAGGTCTAGAGCTACTTCACAGGGTATCTGATCTCATGAGTCTGTGTGTTGGGGTGGTACACTCAAACTGTCTTGCTGTTTCAGGAGGCGGAAAACTGTTTATTTTCTTGCTGGTCATTCTTTCAGTGAGTCTTTCTCTGAACCAAATAGTAACCGAAGCTGGTTCTGGATTGATCCACTGCTAAGCAGCTTCCCTGTTGTAGGATGTCATCTTTAAAAAAAAAAAAAAAAAAAATTAACCCCCTTGGAAAACACTAGTCATTAGGAAATAGCACGTTCCCCTTAGACTGAGAAGTTTATTTAGCAAAGAAGGGGATAACCTAGTGGTTAGAGCACTGAAAGAAATCTTGTAGCTTTGACTAAATTGCATTTTGAGTTTGGTCGGGTTTCTTTAACTCTTTGTTTTCTAACCTTCACTGTGAAGTGAAGAATTTCCCTGTCGCATGCCATGCAATAAAGCTGGAATTTTGACTGGGCAACAAATACATCTGCATATATGGGGATTTTATGTCAGCAGTCAGAGGATGTCTCTGAGTTCCCTGCACTTACTCTTGGTTTGTTGTTTTTTTTTCCGTAAAATAACTCTGGCTTTTACAACTAGCAAAAGCAGTTAGTTCAGTCCAGGGACCAATAGGTGGAAACATGTAATTTTAAAAAATGGATTTTGGTTGGGGGGTATCTCTGGGGCTTCATATTAGGCTAGATTGCTGCAAGTGATGTCTGAGGGCATTGGGTTTGTTCTGTGCTCCAAGAACACCAGGGCTGGCTCAGCCCTGGGCTGCTTGTGCCATCAGTCTGAGGGCAGAAAGCTCTGCTGCACATCACTTGAGCAGAAGCATATGGGTGAAATGGACCTATAATGCATAATTGTAACAAGTAACTAGAATACTGCCTATGCACTTCCAAAATTGGCTGGATTAATAAAACGTGCTGATTGCTCCCTGAGGATATCAAGGGACTGGATGATATTAGTAAGGGTCACCAGTTCAGATCTGGGGCAAGTTAGCAGTGACTGCAACACCCATGTCACAGCCCTGTGTGCTTTTCTGTGAGTTCTCACAGGCAGGTATCTCGATCACTGCTGTGTTGGCAAATGGATTAAAAAAGGAGGATGGCTCTGTGTGGTGCTGACACAGCCCTTCAGAGACGGCAGTGCTTTCCCAGTTGTGCTTGGGATTTCAGTCCTCTTTCCTGTGTAAGTTTAAAGCATGAAGCTGCTTATCCATGTTGTCTGGATTCACAGTCCTTAAGTCCCACATCTTGCAAGTCTGTCACCTCATTTATGTTGTGTAAACAACGATAAATTTAATTATTGTGTTCTGTTTTTTAAACAAAGATGGTTGATTTCCACGTTTCCATGAGAAAAGAAAGGGGGGAATATTTAGCTGTTGCTCTTGCTACTGCTGGTTCTGGGGATTCAGTCTGTCCTTCCAGAACAGAGGGCATTTCTATCTTGGGAGGTAAATTATCATCACTATACTTGCACAGTGGTGCTACATCATTTTTAAAGTAATGTCTTGAGCAGTAACAAACTACAACATTCCCACCTGCACCTCTGGGTGAGCAGAGGTTTCCTGGATTTGCAGCTTATGCCTCCAGGTTGATGCTGTGCAGGGATCTAGTGAGGGTGTCAGTACACTTGTGTGTGTCGGAAATTGGTAGTTTCTGGCTAGACTCTCTGCAATATCCTGCCCCTTGAAGACACATGGGGAGCTGAACAACATGACGTGCTGAGAAGGAGGGCAGCTTCTGGTCAGGCACTTGTATTTTTGCTGCCTTAGCTGCTGTTATAAATTCCTCACTCTGGCCTTTCACTTCTGATATTTATCCCTTGGCCAAATCAAAGACGGTTTTGTTACCTCCGGCTCCCTGCAGATGCGGCAGCTTCAGGCAATGAAATATGCTCCAGCCTTTAAAGGGAGGACAGGGAACCTGCTGCTGGGAATCTGAGATGGAGAAGGGTTCCGGGAACAGGACCAAGGCTTTTGCCTTCGTTCAGCCCTGGCTGCATCCATGTGCATGTGCAAAACCAACAAGCCTGCTAGTTGTGTGCCGGGAGGACAGATCAAGGTGCTCTGGAGTGCTGCAGGATTTACAGTGTGGATTGAAAAACACACAGCAGCGTGTGTAGGTGGCACTGAGACATGATTGCCTCTCCTTGCCACTCCTCACTTGGGCAAGCAAGGTCAGCATGGCTCCTAAATTAATACATTCTATAATAAAATTGATAGATTTGGGAGCGGTTGTAGTATTTGTGCCTAAAAGGAAGAAGGGGAAGTAGCTGGGTTTGTCTGAGCTTCCCCTGGAACTAGATGTGCAGGAGTACAGTCCTGGTGACTGGACATGGATTTTTATGGAAGATGTGAGAATGTGCTTTAGGTTCCTGCGGCGTTTGTCTCCTTGTTTTTCCAGTGGTGCTCAACAAAGTTAGGATTTGAGATTCCTGTTTTCAAACCATTCAAAAGCATGAATGTATCTGTAGGACTGAGACCCAGATGATAGTGCTCAGGAGGGAGAAGAGATGAGTGTTTTGCTGGAGTGATGCTATGGAGTATGCTCCTGTGCTTGCTAATGTTCAGTCTGGAATTAGACAGTACTGAGCTTACCGCAATCCCTCGTTTGGAACTATGTGGCTGCTTATAAAACAGGGAGCCCAAAGATGCTTCTTTGGTCTTTACTGTCAATGGTGGGAGCCCTGAAGGACTGCAGTGCAGCACAGCAGGCTCTCCACTCAGGCAGTTACTGGGGGAATCCCTCCCTCTTCTCTCCCGGTTAGTGACTGCCCTCATGTTTGGGAGGAGCATAAAGCCCACCTTGACTGAGAGGCAGTGTCAGGGGTGAAGGGTTGAAGTAATTCTTCATATCCTGCCACATGATCATCATATCCCCATGGACCTGGCAGAGGGTCATAGGACTTGTTTGAGAGCTGAGAATTTGAGGGATAGTCTGGAGGCTCCCTGGGGCCACTGGGTCAGGGCCCTTTGCACTCTGTAGGAAATTCCCTTACCCCTCATGTACATCTCCAACTGCAGCAGCAGCCGTTCGAAGTTGGAGAAAAGGGTGGAGGTTTATCCTGGAGGGCCTGCCCCTTGGGTGCATGGAGGGGGGAATCTGGCCAGTGAGCAGGTGAATGCCCACAGAAATGATGCTGGAAGCCAAGGCTAGTCCTGCTGATGTGGCCCTTTCTCCTGCAGCGGATCATAAAATATGGCTCAAATTTTCATTACGGCCTCTATTGATTATCTTTTGGAACAGATGAATTATAGGGAACATTAAATTTTAAAAAAAAGGAAAATACTTGAATGAGTTTGGGAGGTCGATGCCAGAAAGGCTGACGCACCAAGCCTTACTGGCATTTTCCTGCCTTGTGGATCTGCTGGGCCCTTCCCACAGTCCCTCTTGGGGCAATCTACCCAGGGAGCTCCCCTTGTTCCTTTCAGCTGCCCTGGGGGAACAGCGGGCTCTGCAGTGGTCATGGGCTAGGCCAAGGGGCAGCCCAGAGGTGCAGACAGTGGCTGGATGACTTGGGTGCTCTTCCAGGGTCCTGTCCCATGCCACAATTTCTGCATTCTCTGGGAGGCCACCCCGAGGACCTTCCAGTTAAACAGTAATTCACAAGTGTCTGTCTGGCACCTACTTTGGGATTCTTGAGCAAAAGGGGAGAACAAGGGGCTGGGAAATGGCGTGGGGAAAAATGAGAAAAAGCCAGGTCATTGCATTTGGTGACATTTTTGGATCTGGTGTAAATATGTATGTGGAAGCCAACAGTGAATCATAAAAGTAGTGACGAGCTTTGCAAGATTTCCCTCCTTTCCTGCACCAAGGAAAAGATCATTGCCCTCATCTCTCCTGTGCTGATGGGTCAGTACTCCTCTGCAGGGTTCATGGAGCACCGGAACTAATTCTTGATGGGGTTTGTGGTCAGGGACCTTTGACTTCATGTGAGAGAAGTGTAAGGATTGAATCATCCCACTGTTAGTGTGGCACACTGAAGGCAAACCAGCCAAAGAAACTTCTGGCTTCTCACCTGACTCTGGCCAGCTCTGATTTTGAGGCTGATCCTTGAACTTTATTCCAGTGGACTTTCTGCGCTCATTCAGTTTTTCCAGGTTGTACCATATGCCACACAATGCTCTGTCCAGGAGTTGGCTTGGTAAGGCTTTGTCCTCGGCTCACTTCCCTGCCTGTATTCCATGAGAGTGGATGAAATCCTGTAACCTGAAATGCCGTCAGCATGCTTTCAGCAGCTGGCACTGGGGAATAATGAGTGTTACCCCTTTGAAAAGAACCGCAGTCCAGGGCACTCTTCCGTTTCCCAGTGGTAGCAGGAGAGTTCTGGAGCAGACACATTGGAGCTGTGTGGCTGTAAAATCCCTTCTGTGTGCTTTGTTCCTGGATTGTTTTCTGTCAGTCAGGCCAGCATCCAGTGCTTCTGAGGAATTCTCTGTTTTCTTTTCTAAGACTGAGAAGAATGCAGCCAGGGTCCCTTTCCAGCCACCCACAAGACAAACATCCCCCTCCCAAATGCTCATCTCTGTCTGGACACAGGGTCCTGCAAGGCACAGCCCTCATACCCTACTGCTGCAAAGAGATGTGGGGGGACACCCCTTGTCCCCTCAGCATCCCCTGCCTGCCACCACCACCGGCCGCTCTCCTGCAGGTCAGATTGAGCACCTAAAGCACCATCTCTGGTTTTAGGATATTTTCTTGGGCTGCAGAGGTGCTCTTTTCTCACCCATGCGTGCAGATTCCCAGTTACCTGGTCACATAGCCACTTGGGTGAGTTTTGCCAGTGCACTCTGTGTGTGCTGCTGGGCAGCACTGCCTCTGCCAGAGCCCCTGCCGACCTGGAGGAGCACAGGTGTTCCAGGTATGCTTGGAACACCTTGTGCGTTCACTGGTTTGTCTGTGTGACCTGTGAGATAAACCAGCTGTACTGAGATGTGAACATTCGCCCTCCTTGCAGGAATTTTTGGGACTGGTGAACGGGACACTGTTCTGAGTGCTGAATGCACAGTTGTGTGTATGTGTTTCACTTCCTTGCAGATCCCTGCTGATTTCACAAGACATCCACAAAGCTTTGGCTTCACCTGGGCAAATGCAAAAGGTGGTGGTTTCCATGGTTCCACAGTCTCGCTCGGGCGACACGCCCTTTTTGTGTAAGCTGGCTCCCTGGAGTCGATTGTTTTTTGGCAAACAGCTTCATAAACTCCTCCAACAATTAAACTGGAAAGAAAAAAATAACCAAACCAAACACAACAAAACCCATGCATTACGAAGTGAGACTGCAAACAGGTTGGAGCAATTCCCCCAGCAGCTCTATCCCCACCAGCTCTGTCCCCTCAAGCCCCTGGAGGCAGGTGGGGGAGCAGCCCTAACTACATTTGATGGACTTCGTTTGGGAGGTGCCTGAGCTGCCCCAACTCACCAAGCTGCAGTGAGCTAACAAACATGAAGGAAAAGGTCATGTTATTCACTTTTATTTTTTTAAAGCTGCAAACATCCCTCTCTCTGGGAGGGGAGGCTGCACAGATGCCAGCTCAGATTAATTTAAATATTTACCAATCCCATTTTTTTTTTTAATTGTGTGTTTGTGTTCTGTTTGTGTCCCATAAAATACCTGGTGTTTTGGGCGTACCCCGTTTGCAGGGTGCATGAGATCACACTGAAAAAATGCAGTGAAAAACATTTTCATGCCACGACACATCAAATAGGATTTTGAATTAAGATGAAGATTTTTTTCTCTCTTTTTATCTCTGAAGTTTGGGTGAAAGGGTCTTCTTTTTCTGTTTCATTTTAAAATTCTTTTACTTAACTGGGGAGAAAAAATGTAATGGAAATCCTTTAAAAGTTACTTTGCTTTATCTCACCATGTCAAACATCAAAGGCAACTGTTGGTGCTGGTCAGAGCCCCCATTAGTGTGTGTTTCTGTGCTGTTGGCTGGATGGTGGTGTGTTCCAGCAGGTAGGCAGTGGGCAGGGGAGAAATCCAGAGTCTGGAAGCCAGAGCCAGCTCTGAACTCCTGAATGGCTCCACTCCGTTCCCTGCCTGTTGTTCCTGTGTGTCAGACTTGCTTTGGGGTGAGTGCTGTCTTTGCTGTTTGTGCAACCCTGGCACAGGAGTCTCGTCTTGTGCAGAGTGCTGGGCTTCTGCTGTAACACTCCCAGGTGAGTTTTCTGCTGAGCTTTTCCAGGTACTGACCCTTTGGTGGGTGTCCCAGCACCCTTGGTCACAGATGCTTGTGGGTTTGTGTGCCCTAAAGGCTGAGAATGGCCCAGGACCCAGTCTGGGCACTGGCATGTTGTCCTCTTTGGTATGAGATTTTCTGTATGCTTTTGGCCATGGAGACTTAATGCTCCCTTGGGAGGGAAGTTTTCTTTGTTGATTCAAGCAATGAAAGCACTACTGGCGTTCACCCTACCTCCTTTTAATTGTTTTCCATGCCCATTGGGTCATAATCTGATCCCATCTACATCTGGGAAAGTACAGAGCTGTTCTGTGGAAAAATGGAGCATCTCCAAACAGAATAGTACTGCTGGGATCAGGATCTGGCCACCTCCTCTGTAGTGAGCCAGGCTGGGCTTGGCCCAAAGCACGAGTCTTCTGCAGAGGCTTTTGGTTTTACTGCACCTGTAAAGGATCCCAGCTCAAACCTCCCAACTGTGAACAACAGGTCTGGAACCTCTGGGTCAGGAGAGCCTTGGGGGTGACGGGGCAGAGGTGGTGACACCCTTGTAAGCTCATGGACCACTGGGAAGCTGGAACACAGGGCAGTGGAGGAGAGATGTTTTGTGAATGTGTGCACAGCTCGTGCTTCAGTGTCCTAGGAAAATGCCAGAGCGCAGGATGGCAAGGAGCAGTACTTACCCCACAGCTTCAACTCCACCACTCCATTCTTTGATCACTTACTACTTTGCTATTCCTTCTTCTTGCTGTAATTGTTACAAAATCCCTGTGCTTTGGGAGGGGTCCAGGACTCCAGGGCCCAATTGCATCTGCCCTGATTCAGAAAGTGGGTCATGCTGCTTGGTCTGGGAAGGAGATACTCATCTTGCTTAGCACGATATTTATTAGGAGATAGAGAAGGGAATGCAACCATGTTGTTGCCTAGAAAATTGCTCTGCGGGGATAGCAAAGGACTTGTGAGGGCAGAGCATGTAAAGTTCTTGCACATCCAGTGCCTGCTGAAGCCTTGCCATGTTCCCTGTGCCTATATTGCCTGCTTCCCTCATGTCGAGTTGTGGTGAGCATGGCAGGACAACAGTGGAACTGGGATGAGGAAGGGATTTGTAGCTGCTCACTCAGCAGCTGCCACGCAGCGATGGCCTCTTTACATTTCTTGGAGCAGAGACTGGTGAGAGTAAAGAGAGGGGAAGACAGTATCTAGTTTCTTCATAAAGATGTGCTGTTTCACAGTTACCCTAAACTGGTTGGGGTTTGCTGCTGGACAAGTGACCAGCACCCTCTCCAGCTACTTGGCAAGGTATGAGATAGTGTCCTGTAAAGGCAAAGAACTCTCTTGCAAAGAGCAATCAGAAAGCCTTGGTCCAAAGCCCAGAGTAATTTACCCTGTGCTGTATCTATCTCTCATTAAGCAACAGAGAGAAGGAAACTCAGTACACAAAGCAGATGATGATGGGTCCAGCATTGCTGCAGCAGGGTCTCACAGCAGGGACTGCCTGACTTGGGGCAGGGAGGGTGGAGGGGTGGAGGGGAGGTAGGAAAGCACAGCTGATCCTGCCAGGCTGGCTGGGCCTGTGCTGCTGCTTGCTGTGAAATCACCCTCAGGATTATCCAAAGGAAGAACTGGCAACTCGGGTAACTTGGAGGGCTGGATCCTCAACTCATTTAAATTGGCATGACTTCACTAAAGCCATCGAAACTGCGCTGATTTTATATCAGGTGAGCATCTGGTCCAGAATCTGCTGAAAGAATAAGACAAAGAGGGCACAAAACAGAGGTCTGGTAGAGCCCAGTTACAAGCCTGGGAACTCTTGGGCTGCCCTGAGTGGAGGGTGAGTTAGCACACCATTTCCAAATGTCTTGGACAGCTTGGAAGGGCTCTGAATTCTTGTGGTGAATGCCAAAGCACTGCTCCCTTGGGAGAGAGGTGGACCCATCTTTTTGCCTGTACTTTGGAGCATGTGTTGTCAGGGGTTGGTGAGTGTCACTTTGCCAGTGTTTCCCAGTTATGGTGTTTTAGTGGCAGTGTGACGAGGGAAGTCAGAGACACTGACACCTGTTGACCTGGCCTGTCACGGATCCTAGGCGCATTCTCATGGGTGCTCTAAACCTGGAGCATCTTTTCCTGTACATTCAGTATCAGTTGTATCTCTTGCAGCATGTAATGCCACTGACAAAGGGTGACCAGCAGCTGTGGCTTCAGCCTCACACCACTGCCACCACAAGTTTTAATTCTGCCAAGGCTGTGAGATGATGGGAGGAAAGTTCCTGCCTCAGCAAAGGAAAGGAGCCAGTGTCCATGTCCCAAATCATGCTCCATTGCGCAGTGTTAAGCACATGTGTGCAGAAATGGTTGGTTCCTAGTGTGGTAGGGCAATTGTTTTCCCAGCTCTGCACCTTGTTCTTAGGTGGGGGTGTTACGAGATGTACACAAGAAGGTATACTGTCACATGTTTTTAGAGGTTGTTTGCTGAAACACTGTGCTCTTGGGACCTGTTGGGATGCACAGAATTCCCACCACGCACTCACGTCCGGGGTGGATCTGAATAGAGTTTTAGCAATTTCCATTGAAGCAGCTCAGGGCCGGAAGTGAAGAAGGGATAAAATATCCAGCTGAAACTCCTGTAGGATGTAATTACCTGAGCTGGAAGCTGGCCAGGACAGCAGGCATTGTGCATCATCTGCTGGTGGTATCAGAAGCAGCCAGCATTGCAGGAAAGGTGGTCAGGACTGAGGAGTGAAGTTGGTGTGAGGATAGGACTGCTCCCAGGAGGCTGCCTCTGTGGGCATTCGGCCTAACAGCTCTTGAAGTCACTTGGTGTTTGTTACCGTGGCTGTTCTGTGCGGGTACCATGGTGCCTATAAAATGCTCTTGGGAAGCTACAGCCCATGGATGGATAACCTTATCCTGACACTCGTTCAAATACTCCTACTTCTTGATTTAAAAGAGGAAAAAATCTTGAACAAAAAAATTAAAAAAAAACAAACAAAAAACCACAAAACCCCCCCACCCCAACAACAGAACAAACAAGCAAAACCAACCAAACAAACAAACAAAAAAACAACCAAAAAAAAAAAAAAAAAAAAAAACACCACACCCCAAAACACAAAAAAGAAAAAAACCCCAAAAAACCCGAAGGAAGTTGACTTCCCAAAAATTACACTAAGCTAATACTGGAGGCCTGGCACAAATCCATCACAGCCAGGAAACTCAGAATTAACCAGTGCACTCCCATGGCTGCTGGGAAGGGCTGTATTCCAGCAGGACAGGCTGAGGCTTTCAGACTTGGGGATGAAAGTCCTTAACGTGTCTCTGATGTGCAGCAGAAGGTGCTTTTGTGCACCTCCATGCATGCCAAACCCCTTCTCCCCAACCCAGCATTAGATGCAGGGGCAGCTTTATTCTTAGGGAGAGAGTTAACAGCAGGTTCCTGATGCTCAGATGTCATGACAAGTGACACCAGCATCTGACTCAGGCTCCTTCCCCAGGACTTTTGCCCATGGGCTCTGTGTTGGTGGAGTAGGGATAGAGCAATGCAGCAGGGACCTGCAGGCTGCTGCTGAGGGCACTGGGGAATTTACAGCCTAGCCCAGGCTGCAAGTGAGGACAGAGTTGACTCTTCATTGTCATTTGCACATGACACAGCATCCTATAAATCAGTGTGACTGACAGCTTTGGTTCAGCTCAGGTAGAAGGGAAGGGAGGAGAGCCGGGTCAGGGCAGGGGGCAGCGCTGGGGCTGTGTGAGCAGCTGGCCCCGAGCGGGTCACAGGAAGAGCCTCCCAGCAGAAATTGCAGCTGGAGGGGCGAGTCAGAGGCAGCCTGAGCTGGCAGAGTGAGATGGAAGGAGACTGGCAAAATACCTGCTGCCTGCTTCTCGCCTTGGGCTGATGCTATCAGCGCTGAATGTTTGTGATGGCTCTTTTCACTCATCGGTTTTGGAAAAGCCATGGGACAGCTCCTGTACCTACAGCTGTGGAGGCTTGGCACCGAGAGTGTGTCAAAGGGCCAGTCAAGCCTCTGCTGTCCCCAGCTGTCCTGGGTTGCCAACCTGCCTTTGCCATGAATTTTCACAGCTTTGGGGTACTGCAGACAGCAGACCTCATGACAGAGCATTGATAGTATCTCATTTCAGAGGCTGGGGGAGGTCAGGATGTGTTAAGGCTGAAAATATTTACAGGTTTTGAAGTTGAAACACAAACAGGAAAAGCCCTTTAAAAAGTGAGTGTAGTGGATATTCAAAACAGGGATTGCCATGGAAACGCCACAATATTTGCTTAAATTGACACAAAGGTTGCTGGTTGCAGGGTTCTGACTTCTCTGGCTCCATTTTCTTTGGCCCGACACCTATCACAAGTTGATCTCAACAACCCTCTTTTGTTTTGCGTCTTTTATTTTTGTCTGATGGAAATTTTAAAAAAACCACCAAAACCAGAACCCTCCAGTCTACAAATCCCACCTCATAGAAGAGCCTGAAGCGTCTGAGCTTCTGACAAAGGTTGGAGCTAAGACATTTTATAATTTTGGAAGTAAGGTAAAAGTTCTTTTATTTTAATCTGTGCATTAGTTCATTTCCTTCAATGCAGCAGTAGAAGGGAATTGTCTTAGCTGTCTAGGGAGAGCAGGGAGAAGGGTGAAACCTGTTGCAAAGGTAGCAGTATGCACTCAAGGAGCACAGGACTTTTGCAATCAGCTCTTGGACCAAAATTTGAGAGATTTAGCTGTAGTTCCCAGTTCTGCCTCAGATTTGCCAAGTGAGCTTTGACAAGTCCCTTAATTACTGTGGGCCTCACTAAACTGCAAATAATAATTCTCCTTTGTCTCATCTGGTTGTATGTGTAACATTTTTGGGCATGAGATTTGATGTGGAAGCGGACAAGGAGTTCTGTGCTGCTGGATTCCCCCCAAAGGAGGGATGGCAGCACAGGATGACATGGGCAGAAACGCCCAGCTGGCTACAGGGGGGAAGCTCTTCACTATAAGTGTCTTAGTACTATAGGCTGCTTCTGCCACTGATTGACCTGGATTTTTGTCTGGGGAAAGTTGGAGTGTGTGGTCCACCAAATAGTCACCTGGGTGGTTTCTACCTTGTCTTTTGAGTTGCTAGTACCACACATGGCAGACAAGGAGATGCAGTGTGTTCAGCAGGGTGTGAAATGCCTTGCCTTGCTGGCCTGTTGTGTGTGACCAAGGGCTCAGGTCTGTGGGTGGCTGCAGCGTTTGAGGCTGGCGTCACTGCTTGTGCTCATGATTCACCTGAGCTTCGGTACTGCTCAGTAGGGAATATTCATTTCCTTTTGAAACTCTCCTCAGGGAAAAGAGACTTCACCAAGTGAAGGGAGGCCATCTGATTCACACTATCTTCACCTGAGACCACCTCCAGAACAAAGAACCTGACTTCTCTCCTGCCATTGTACACTGGAATGGACCTTGAAGCCTGTGACTTTTCAATGCAAGGTACTAGCTTTTGTTCTGTTGTCAAACTGCTCTGAAGTAGGACTGGAGTGAGTGATTTTGGCTCTCCAGAGCCTTCATTCCAGTTTCTGGGAAACTGCTAGCCTATGAAGTTTGAAAGAGCAGTGGGAAGTCAGTGGCTTAGGTGGTAAATGCATGGTGGGATTTTGGTTTGGCTTGGGCTGGCTTACAAGTAGGACTGGGTTCACCCCTGCTATCACTGCCCACCTCTGTACAGACACCCAGCTGACACAGCAGAGTGCTGGTTTGAGCAGCTCTTTCTCTTCGCCTCCTTCTTCCTAATGAGCTGCTGTGCAGTATTAACAGTTGGCCAAGTAGTACGCACAGGAGTCCCCTGGGTAAGTATTGTGTGGGACAGTTTCTGATTGACTTGTTTCACAGAAGGAGTTTGAGGATGTCTGTGGTCACGGTGGGTAACTCACAGAGGTTGTAAGGGGGTGGGACTCTGTGTTTCTAAAAGCTGTTTTACTTTCTTCTCTGCTTGGCTGCTGTCACAGCTTCTCTGCAAAGGAACGTATGACACAGCAGTGGGGTAATATATTTCTTGTCAGTGGGTGGGGGATTTGGGAGGTACCTGGTGGCACTGCCATACTGCTGCAGGTAGAAGGGGCTGAGGATCCTCGCTATGTCTGGCCTTTGCATGACATCACATATGCTCTGTAGGGCAGAGAGGTATTGTCAGAGGCTGTATCTCCATATTGTGCTGACATCATTAAATGCTGATGATGCCTGAATGAAGATCGGTAACTGAAGTGCCCGAGGGGATTCTGTGTCATCATGTTCCTCTATTTTTTGCTGCTATGCCATAAACAATACCTGGGCAAAGCAGTGTGTCCAAAGGCATTGTGAGTCACAGGTGCAGCGGAGACCTGAACTGGAAGGGTCTCGGTGGAGGGACTGTATTGGCTTAGCAAGAGGGGAGATGAGAAGAGTCACAGAGCTCAGATGCTGGTCTAGGGCTCCAGCTATCCCTCTACATTGCTGGCTGTGTGTGGCACAGAGGAATTTACTCATGTTCTGAGTGCCCTAGCCCTACCTGAAAGAGCAACAGCCACGATACTCTAAAGCTCAGTAGGTCTTAGTTCTTGCCATGTGTTCAGAACCTGCAGACCTGAGTGCTTTCAGCAAGTCTGCCACTAAAGACTCCTTCAGGATGGGATAGGGGTGAGCTGGGCCTTCCCACACCTTCCTAGTGCTGAAACACCTCCAGGATCTGGCATGCTTTATTTGGAAAGCCTGGTTTTGAACTATTAATGTAGCGAACTCTGACCTTTATCCCTGTGTGAGGTGCTCTGGTGCTTGTGTCCCCTTTTAGAGCAATGCCTCCCCAGGCCTCCAGAGGCAAGAGAGCTTCCCAAATAGGAGCTGTGCCTGAGGGAATAAGGTAAAGGAACATGAAGAGCCTTGAGGTTTTACCAAATAAGACACAAATTCTCAGGTCTGACTCCAGCATGTGAATTTTCCACCAAACACTAGTTTTTGTGCCTCTCCAGAGAGGTCCAACATCCAGAGGGAAAACCTCTGCTGAGGAAGTTGCCTCATGGGTTCTGGGTGATTTTTACACAAGGGGCTTTCCCTGTGACCCCTGTCACAGGTTTCTGCTTGTGTAGCTCCTGATATTGAAAACCCTGCATTGTCCATCTGACCTGGACGTGGGATGAGCAGAACCTCTGAGACAAGAAGGTAAGAGGAGGAAACTGATACGTCAGGAATTCTTTAAGTGCTGAAGTGATCCATGAGGTTCAGGTTCTTGCAAATGAGTTATCCTTTTCCATGTTTGTCTCCTCCCAGTGCATTGCTGAGTGTCCTTCAGGGGCTGCTTCCTGAGGGACAATAGCTCGTTAGAGACAACAGAAATATTTGCCTGGATTCCAGCTGTTTTCTGAGGTCTCCCTAGTTCTACAAACATCACTGCAGTGAAGGAGATGCATTTAGCCTTTCAGGCATGTGGCTCTGTGATCTCTCATGCTCTGGACTAGAAATCCCTGTGTTCCAGTCTTCAGCCCTAGAGCAAGTTGTATGGCTTCTACTTTCAAAACAAGCTCAATTTACTTTGGGTTACAAAGGCTGTTTGCACATTCTCCAGAGCCCATCCCTAGGCTGTGACTGCTTTTTCACTGTTTATAAGCACAAACGGACTATTTAGACCTAGAGCTATAGGGGTTGGAGGGAGTTTTCTTGTTCAGTTAATGAAGGTAGACTTTTTTGCGGGGGGAAAAAAGCTTTAAAAATGTATGAAAGGGATTAGAAATAGCTGCTGTCTGTGTTTAAATTTGCAAAATATTCCCCCCTGTTTAAATCCTAAAGTAAAACTAAATTTGGGGGTTAGTGCGGACTGATGGCATTATTTTTGCTAGGATCCTTGGGATTTACTGCATGGGCATGGCTGCAAAGAGAATGAGATGGGAACACTGCCTTCCACAGAAGTGCAGCCAGGCCAGCCCAGCCAGCCCTGACGGCTCAGATCCTGAGCTGGGGAATATGAAACAGCCTTGCAAAATCATTGTGGAAATTTACCCACCTGTGTATGAAATCGACTTGCCTACCTTTGCCAGGAGGAGTTTAACTTGCCCATTAAAATACATATCTCTTTATGTATTACATGTTCTGTGAGAGAAACTTTTCCCAGGCAGTTACAAAACTCAGTCTAGACTATAGAGTGTGGCATCTGGTGGTAACATGCCATATACATATATCTGAATACAGTATCTCCTGTATCACCCTGCTTGGGAGTTAATAGCACGTATCTGGATTACAGCAAGGCCTTTCCGTTTGCAGCACACTATCCTTGGATAAATGCTTGGCCTTGTTCCTGCCAGCACTGGTCTGAATGGGGCTCTACCCTGCTTGCTTCCATCCAGGTACAGCCAGGCAGGCATTTTCATGCTGCTTGTCCTGACCTGTGGCCCCACAGTTCAGGTAGGCTGGAGTTCCCAGGCAGAGCTCTTCCGGCAGGGCTGAGTAGAGGGGAGGGAAGATGTTAAAAGCCTGTCTGGGTAGGAACAGGGTTGTCACATCCATCTGCTCAGGCCCTGACGAGCAGCTGATCCATATTGGTAACATATTGCCTGCCATATGGGCTAGCTCAGCTCTCCAGGAACGGTTGGGAGACCTGACCTCTAGTGTGACAAGATGTGAGCATGAAGGACGGGTTGACAACAGCCCTTGGGTCTTGGAGTGTGAAACCATGTTTCAGCCACTTCCGCTGCCTTCCCCTGCACTTATTCCCATGCTGTCTCTGCCTGCCTCACTCCCTCTCTTCTGTCTCTCTGAGGGGTTTTTCCCTCCCTCCTCTCTTTTCTGCATCCCTAGTCTGCACTAGATCAATGACCTTCACTCATAACCAGAATGGACAGTTCTGACTCCCTCCCCCGGGCCTTCGATCAGATGTTTAGTTGGCGGCTGTGGAAAGCTGAATGGGGGGACGTCAAGGGAGGGAAAGAGGATCATGTGCTTGGCAGGCCTTATAGCTGTCCTTACTGTATCTGCTCTGGGAATTGGACTGAAGACTGATCCACTAAGGCCCTTAGCACCTCCTGCTCACTCGGATAACAGTGGACACTCATATAACCTTTTGATGGAGGGTGAAGTCCACCACTGAGGTCTACGCAGGTTGAAAAGTTTCAGATGCTCAGGAAAGGGCCCTGATGCCAGAGTTCAAGGAGGGAATACTTAAAAGGCTCTCGAGGGACATGGAATGAGTCAGTGTCAAAATAAAGGTAAGGGCAGCCCAAAGCCCTTCCAGAATCCCTGCAGTGCCCAGCAGCTGGTGATTTTGGACCTACTCATGAGGGGGAATAGTTGTTTGAGAGGCAAAAGCTGAAGAGGTGCTCCAGCAGTGAGGAAGTTGGCTGAATAGGATCCCTCTCAGTGCTGAACAAGGCCTGACTACAGAGCCTGTGGTGCAGTTAGGTGCAAGAACATATGTGGATATGTAGAGTAGCTTAGCCCTAAAGAAGCCCAGAGCTTCAGTGGGGGCTGGCAGTTGCCTGGGTGACTGGAGACCAGCCTGCCCCAAACTCAGATGGATAAAGGGATGTTCAGTATGGGAGGAGACAGGACTGGGCCAGGCCTTCATGGGTTCAGACCTTGCTTTCCCTGTCACCTTCAGTCATTCTTTTGAATTCGTGATGACCTCAGTCTCCTGGCACTGCTGCTTATGAAATTGGCTATCTCCTTCCTAAGGCTTCTGTCTTCACACTTGAAATTTATAGAGGTTAAATCCTGGTGCTAGGGAAGCAAGCTTCAGTTTTACTGTAAACTTCAGTGGCATTGGGATTTCAGCCTTAGCTCCTCAGAAAGGGATTAGGATGTTTCCCAATATTTTTTACCCGTCAGCTCTGTCAGACCTGCAGGCATGACTCATTTGTCTTCTAGTGTCTCAAAGTAAGGGCTGCCTTTTTTTTAAATGCCTGTCCTGTGAAAATTGTTATCCTCCAAAAAGCTGAGATTTTGCCTTGCTCTTCAAGGGTTTTAGACCAGTTTAGATTATTTCATTTCTCTCCCTCCTCATATACCTGCAATTGCACTGATCTTTAATAGTGTTTATTTGTAGAGAGGAGTCCACTGAAATATTGCAAAACAAAACACAATGATGAGTTGTGGTTTATTTACTCAAGCTTCACTGATGTAACAAACCTGATTTTATGTTAATAATGACTCAGAAGCAGAGCTGGGAGGAGAAGCCAGATCTCCTGATTCCTTTAACCATCCAACAGTATTTCTTCCCATCCTTAGATCCAACAGCAGTTCTCTGAGCTGGGATACAGGTAGTAGCTCTCTGGCACCCTGATGAAACAGCTGGCTGAAAAAAATAGTTAAGAGTGCTTTGCGAGTTAGCAGGGTTCCATTAACATTTAGGAGCACATTGAGCTCTGGTAGGCACTGTAAAGACACCGTCTGTCTGTCTGTCAGGCAGTTCTCCAGCCAGCAGGGACGCTGACCTGCAGAGTTCCTCAAGGAAAACCAGTTGGAAAGCACTTGGAGCAATCAGTGCTAAGTATGCACATGAGTGTTTGAGGGAAATGCATGTTCAAAATGTAGATTGTAGAAATCTCTTGATAAAACCAAAAAATTTTAAAAATGAACAAATAGTGTAAAGTCAATGGTAGCTGTTCTCAGATGTCTTCTGCTGGGGGCTCATTCCAGAGCTGGTGCTCAGCCCATGGGCAGTGCTGGAGGTGAGGCTTATCTCACTACTTGAGCTGAATATGGAAAGGCTGTTTTAGCATATGGCCTCTGACAAATTATGTGGTAATGCTGAGGCTCCTTTTTGCTATTACTGCAGTTATATATTAACTATTAAGAGCTACAGGTAAGCCATCTGCTGATGTACCAGAGCTGCATTTCTCGTCAGCAGAACTATCCTGATTTTTGCCAGGGCAGTTTACAATCTTTCCCAGCGTCTTTCTTGTGATTCTTGCTGAGTTTGTCTAAGCTGTACGTTGATAGAACATACAGGAGAAAAGGGGAGAGGACAAACTAAGGTGAGTTTGAAAGTAAAATGAGCAAACAGTGTTGCTAGCCTTGTCCTTCCAGAAGTCAAAAGCTACTCCCCTCCTCCCTGCAATTATAAGACTTAATAATACCAAGGTTTCTATGGTTCAGCATGCACACAGATCGCATTTCAGGTTGCTGTGCCCTGAAAGTGGGAGAACAGAGGGAGCAAAGAGAGGGATAGCACTGTACACACGTAGCTGTACAAAACAAAAATCTTACGTAACTTGCAAGATCTCAGACTTTAAGAAAAACAAGAAGATTTGCAAGGTTGACAAGAGTTGTCACATAGGAGCAATTTCTACTTGATTACCATGTCCCTGAAGTATGCTGACCTAGAGAAAAGCCTACTCAGGAACCTGGTTGCCATCCTCCCTTGTCAGGGCTAGTTGCAACAGGAGCTGAAGCTAGTTGCCCCAAAAGCCAGGAATGATTTTTTTGGTAGACTTGTTTTACCTGGGGCTATCTGGCAGTGGAACAGTGCAGATCCTACCTGAGCTGGTATGGAGTAGAGGGGGTTTGTCCTCTCTACATTCATGTTTGAGGAACTAGGAATTGGACATCCTTGATCCCTGATTCAGGAATATAGTGAGGAGAGCTGCTTGACATCTGCTGTAGCAGCACAGCCCAGGGCTCTGGCTTTCCCCCTAAGAGGCTCCTTCCTTTGCCCATGAGGTTTTTGTATCTCTGGCTTTCCCAGCCCAGAGGGAGCTGCTGGACCATGAGGGGTGCTTCCCCTGCCTGTCCCTGACTTGCTAGCATTCCTAACCTGTGGGAGACTAGCCAGGGGGAAAGAAGAGTTATCCTTCCCTGGAATCAGATATCCAGGCAGAGTCTGAACAAGAAACAGGGACCATTTCACATGCATTGGGGGAGCACTGAGCTCTCAGACTTTTGGTCCAAATTTTGAAAATCCACACAATGTTCCTCTAGCAGAGTTGCCTCTCTTTTCTTATCTACAGAGAAAGGTGAAGGCGCTTCCCAGGACTCCACCAAGTCAGTCACCTGCCAACTTCTGTCCTTGCTCTTTGAACCCTGCCACACTGGCTGTCATCCCATTATTCTCCTCTGCCTGCTTCTTCCTCATTCTCATGTGCCACTTTTTATGGGTTCACCAGAAAGGAGGGGAGATTTTTCTTCCCCTTGTTTGCTTCACACCATTACTCCCATCTGTTCATCCAGGCTCTTAGTTCCTTTGTTTTTCAGAGTCATGTGGATTTGGGTGCAATTTATATGCTTTGGGATGCTTTTCTGGACAATGCTGCTGTGGGAAGGAGGTCTGGTTCACAGGCCAGCACCAAGTGTGGAGGAAATGTGCATCTTCAAATTAATCAAAATTTTCTCCTCCAGAAATGCTAATGGGGGGAAAGCAATTAAAGCAGCCTGGTTTTTATTAAGTAATCTGTGTTAAGAGCTTGTAATGAAGTTTAGTGCCGTTGTGACTTGATATTTCAGCTTCATCGGTTTGAGTCAAAACAATCCAAAGTGGGAAGGGAGCAAGGAGGTGAGCTGCTCCCCAGCATCTGTAGTGCTGATTCTTCTTCCAGCTCGTTCTTGCAGATTTCCACTGTAATGCATAGGAGACCACTCACTTTTTTTATCCTGCCCAGGATGAGAAAGGGAGCTTTAAGATCTGCCACACAAACTGAATGGCTTCTTGTTTAAAATACCTGTTCTCAATTGTTGTCAATGTGAGGATTGCTGCGACCCCTTGGAACAGACTTTGCCTCATTTTTTGGGGTAGTACAAACACCAAGTTTGGTGTTCCATAGGGAGCCATGAGGGGGCAAGGGACAGCAGAAGCGAGGCGACACTGAGGAGCAGTGAGACCCCCCCAGCTGAGTGCTGCATGCCTCTGAACAGGTTCATAAACCTTTTCTAATGTCTGGAAAAGTTTTAGCTGCCACAGGACAAGGATGGGGATGATACCTGCCATTCCTGTCCTCTGCACCTCCAGGCCTGCGCTTGCTCCACTGGGAACAGCGCTGCCCTGTTACCAGGGTGCCAAACTGGAGGAGACTGCAAGCAGCTGTGGAAGCAGCCCATCTCCTTCTTCTCTCCTTCCCCCCACTCCCAGAAAAGGAAAAAAATAAAAAAAAAAAAAAAAAAAAAAGGGACAAAGTCCCTTTAAAGAACTACATGCCAAGCCTCTGCCGTCCTGTTTTATCTGAAGTCCAACCGCATGTTGTTCCAGGGCCGATCCGCTTTAGCTAATTAATAATCTGACAGGAGCCACCCAAGGGATTAGCTGCTGAGACGAGCTAGACCAAACCCCCAGCAAATGAGCCCCACGCTCTCTGGGGACTCAGAGGTGACTTTGGGGGGCAGGGGGTTGCACCACATGCAGAAGGGTGTCAGAGCCCTGAAGGGGATTTATGGCATCTGGGAGGGTGAAGGGGGAGGTGAGGGGTTACAATTTATGAGATGTAAACTAATAAATCAGTTAGTTGAAGAGGGGAAAGAGGGAAGCACCAAATTAAAAGATAACGTCTTAAAGGAACAGTGTAAATTAATGGTGCTCCCTGTGGCAGGGGACACTAGGAGAGTTCCCAGTGCAGACCAGTTGTAGCTTCCTCCGCGTTGGCTGCCTGGGAGAGAGGAAGAGAGAGACTGCAAAGCAGAAGAAAAAGGGATTTTGATGGGGATTGGGAGGAAGAGAGATGCATCTTTTTGCAGTTTATGCAAACAGTTGATGGTTTGGCTTTTGTGGCAGAGGCCACCTCTTTTGATTGCAGAACACAGGGGCTGTGGTGCCCCTGGCCTGGGAGAGGTCGGTGGGTAAGGGGGCTTGGCCATCCTCTGCACTTAGTCTTCCCATTCAATTAGGCTTTCTGTGGGGGAGCACTTTGTTTCCCTACTTCTTAAATGGGATTAGTGGAGAGGGTCAACTTGGAGCAAGACAAAATTACTATCAGGAAGGCTGTCTCAAGACAGTGTGATACCTTTTTTTCTCCAAATTTGCCTCTTCACTGAGTCTTCAGGTGATTGTGAGGTTTGGAGTTGGCTCCTGAAGAAAGTGCTTGGTTTTGTTCTGGAGCCTTGTAGAGGTCTGGGGCTTCCTGGTGGTGAAGATCCATTTCAGATTCTCTTCTGATTTCAGGAGCTGATGTTCCTGCCAGGCAAGGCAGTGGCCTTGGCTACAGGATTTCCACTGCCCAGGCCCAAAGCTGGTTTGTCTTCCCATACCAGTCTCTTTGGGTGCCTTGAAACCTCTCCTGGCCCACAGTTCTTTCTGAGAGTGTGCCCAGGCCTCAGCTCTCTCTAGGGGTTGCTGTAATGCAAATGGTAATGCAAGATGGGATTTCCAAAAGCCGCCTTAGGAGGATTTGTAATCCCTGCCCCATGACGGTGCTAGACACAAGCTAATGGAGAGGGGCCTGTGTGAGCCCTCTCTGCAGAGCCAGAGCAAACCTCTGGGTCCTTGCCAAAGCCAGGCTTTTGGCATTGTTCCTTGCGAGGGCAGGACACTCCTTTATTTCCTCCATCCCCACCTAGCCTGCAGCAGACCCAGGGCAGCACAGGCCTGGGGAGAGAGGCAGTGGCTGTGGAGTGGCCGGCTGTCCCAGGAGCCAGGTGAGCTCCTCCTGGCCCACCACACCTCACGCCGCCCCATGGCCTGGAGCCAGCCCAGGGCCCCGTGTCCGGTTCGGCATGAGACACCAGCAGCCCTGAGGTGGTCACTATGAACGCCTCTTTGCTGAAGAGGTGTTGGGATCATGGGGATGTGGCCCTGGGGGATAGTGCAGAGCCTGCAGATTGCTCTTCAAGTGGGGCAACTGCATTAAGCCAACAAAATTCATCTGACTGCTTCACCTGACATATTTCCATCTAGAGAGCAACCTTGCAGCTCACAGGGTCCCCTACACAGACATGTTGAGCTCAGGTGGCTTCTTCTTGTGATCTCAAAAGGTTGAGAGGGACCAGTCCTGTGCCCTTCTGGAGCTGAACTTTGACTGTGAGACACCTTCCTGGGGGACACTAGCTTGTGGGCCTGGGCTGCCAGAAATCTCCTGCCTGCACCATCCCATCCCGACCCATCCCATCCCACCCGATCCCATCCCATCTCTCATCCTGCTGTACTTGGGCAGTCTCATGGTTGGGAGCATGTGGGGCAGCTCTTCTGGAGGCTGGGCTGGCAGTCAGACCTTTGCAGCCTCTCATATACACAGCTAAGGTTTGGCCTCTCTCCTGCAAAGCTGCCAGTAGCCCACACTGCTCCTGACCAACATCATTAGTGCGGGTATTTATATTTCATTAACAACATTAAACCAAAATGGCATTAAAAGCAACACCAGCGATAAATAGCTTATTAATAAACAGGGAATGGGCTGTACCACACACAAATTCAATCCCTTCCTAAATATGTCTCTACTGCTAAAACCAGCCTTTTAACTCCTCCTAATCTGGAGACATTTGAAGGATGTTTTGGGGGTGGATGGTACGCAGGGGGTGGAGGCACACAGTGTCATATAGTTTGGTTCTTCGTAAGGCAGCTGACTGGGGTGGGAAGATGTAGATTTCTCACAGTGCTGTTGTATTTCCATTGTTGTGTGAGACTCATTCAGTTGTGTTTCTAGCGTAATTTTGATGGTGTTAAAACAGCAGTAGTATAGAAAGCATGAAACAGAAAAAAAAGCAGAGACTGAAGATTCAAGTGAGTGTCTGCCTTTGATTTTAGTGTCCTCTCCTCTGTGTCCCCTACACTCCTTCACACACCTCTTCCAGCTTGAACGGGACCATCCACAACAGCCATGAGCACAAAATCTCTTGCACCAGATCCAGTCTCTTCCAGTGATGTCTGAGGACAGCCAGCCCTGTCCTCATTCCTCTTTGTGTGTTTATTCTAGGGATTAAGAATGTTAAAATTGTGGCTTTTCTTGTAAGCTTTTCAATCAGCTTATTATTTTTATTTTCTCTTTTTTGTTTGCCCCCAACTCCTTATTCTGCAAAATGACTTCCTATTCTTCTGTCCCACCCTAAATACAAAGGCTCTTTGCTTGTTCTTCCTGGTCTCTCTTTCCACAGTAATTTAATTAACTCATAAACTTGGAGGAATCTGGAGTTGAAGGCCCCCCTCAAACTACCTCTAGGTTTCTCAGCGAGGTTCCCCTCTCCATAAGCCTCTTGGGCACTTTTCCAGTGGGGAGGACAAGGTATGGGGCTTTGCCTTGCTTCATCATGCTCCTGCCATGCAGCACAAACTGCTTCCTCCTTTTCATCCTGTGTCCGTTTCCAAGTGAATTACTGTCACCTGCCAGATCTTGGGCTTTCTCTCCCCTGAATAACCAAACAAGCATGTGATGTCTTGAGCCCTTCTTTTCACTATAGAGAATAACCCCTGTGTAAGGGACTGTTGGGTGGAAGGAAGCATAAGCTTCCCCCATCTGCTGAGGCATATGTTTCATAGGAAATTGTTACATGCTCCTGGGAGGACACTCTCTGCCACTTTGGAAGGTCGTTGTGGAAGCTGTCTCACATCAGGTCTGTGGGCTGAGGGAGCCATGTCCTATTTCATGCACTGACAGTATGAGAACAAACAGACCTGAACTGGTGCTCTGTGTCCAAACAGTGGCTTCCCACAGGGCATGGAGCCATGCTGAGGGGGAAGCTGATCCGTACCTAGCTCCCAAACTACCGCTGTTAGTGCCCACCCCAGCAATTCTGCAAACTCCACAAGCTGCCTGTTCCATTGCAGTTCTCTCTATGGAGTGTCTTCCCTTGGAAGGAATTTTAATCAAACTTGACTGAGGAGTGCTGAAAAACACGAGGAAGTAATTACAAATACGAATTTACAGCCTCCTGGAGTACCTCCCTCCTTCTCTCTCTTTGCATAACGCCTGTGTTTACCCTGTTTCCTACCGTTACCAGTCTCATTCCTCAAGCCCTCCTCCACTTCACTACCTCTGTCCAAACCTCATGTGTCAGATTTGTGACCCTCAGTGCTGCCTCAGAGAGAAGAGCAGAGGTACAGCCAGTTCTGGGAAAGATTGTGGCCCTCACTTTTTTCTGTGAGGCAACAATAAGCCAGCAGGAGGACAATCCCAGGAGGAAGTTGCAGGTTCCCTGAAGGAAATTGGCTGGAACAGCCTCTCTGATTGTCTGTGATTTCCCAGCTAGATAGGCCCCAGGAGAGGGGGTAGGCTGGAGCAGGGTGGAATCAGCCTGGAAATCAGGATGGGCTGGATGCTTCCTCCATAAGGTGTTATTTTCTCATGTGTGCTGTTCTTGAGAGTCTTCCTTTTCTTTTTATTTATTTTCATGCATGCAGTCATTATTCTGGGAAGGCTCTTAGCTTGGCTGACTGCAGGATCCATAACCAGTGCCTAGGGGTGGTCACATACTCCAGTGCCATTCACAGGTTATGTACTGGCATTGGCTCTTGCTCCCTGATTCCAGGTTGTGTCCTACTTTTGTTCCACGTGGGCATAGAGTGAATCTGTGTGTTGTCTGTATGGAATGGAGAGCTTTCACTGCAGAAGCTGTGAGCCTTTCACAGAAGGCAGAGTGAGGAGAATTGTGTGGGTGAGATGCCAAGCCTAGTCCAGTTGCCTTGGGCAGAAATTAAGGGGCAAGGTGTGAACTGTGTGTGGGGGTAGCAGAAGAGCTTAAACCACTCAGACACTCCTTTTCTCATTTTCACTTTGCTTTCTTCTTAAAACAGTAGAAGAAATGGTTGGTAAGTTACTGGGCACTTGGAATTCCATGTAACTGTTCAGACAGTTGCCAGCCTGTGTAGGAATTAGGGAGAAATGTGAATTTTTTGGTGGAATTTAGAAGAAATGGGTAAATTTGTATGGATGATCCTTTGCTTCCCACCTGTAGCTGCCTTTTTTTTTCTTTTTTTTTTTTTTTTTTTTTTTTTTTAGAGTTATGCCCTAGGGGTAATTGATTTTACTTGGCCCTAAGGGGGCCAGAGAACCAGCTGTCCCAATGCAAATAGGGGAGGGCATTCCCTGCCTTTCTGGCAGGCACTGGTGCAGGTTTGAACAGAAGGCTCTGGAACCCCTGGGCTTACTACATGTGTGATTCAAATCTGTTTGACTGGCTGGGACTCTGATCTTCTGGACAGTGAAAAGAAACCAACCCCAAATGCTTTTCCCAAATTTGCTATCAAAGAGGCTGCTACCATGGCCCTGCATTGGGCTGTTTGGTGATGAAGGAGAGAAGGAGGAGTAGCATAAATACTCCCTTGGGATCCCCTCTTACAGTCTCATTTTCCTGTAACCACTTTCTTTTTTTGGCTAATTAAAGACTCTGAGCAGTTTTCAGCCTGTGGGGTTTCTTTTATTTGGTTCCTCAGCAATTAACTTTTTTACTGAACAAAGTTTTGATTGAGCTGGGGCCCATGTCTTGTTTTAAAATTTCTCTATAGCCCTGTGAATCCATGCCCTTTTCCTATCCCATCCATGGCTCAGTGCCACCTTCTCTTCCATCACTGATAATTCTTCCCAATGCTGTTCCCTGCCTCTGCGTTTTCTTCTCCACCTTCATTCTCACCAAGCCCCTTGTTCTGCAGAGAAAAGGAGGAGCCAGGATTCTTTTTGCCCCATCTTCAGTGGGCCAGGAACCCTGCTTGTTCCAAGTTGAAGAGGCTTCCCTCTGTTCAGAGGCTTTCCCATGACAGCCCCAATGGGCTGGGAAGAACCTGAACTGCAAGACCAGCCTGTCTGTAAGCAGCTGTGCCTGTTCTGCTCTGATGTCTCAGGGTTTTTGTGGGCTCAGTTCCCTCCTTGCCTGGCGCCTAAGCGCTTTACCCAGCCCATCTGTCCCTTTCCTCACATTGAGAAGGGCCATGGGCTCCTGGGTTCCCTTTGTGGTCCATGGGGCTGTCTGGGTGGGAGGCTGCCCACAAGCCAGAATCACCTGGCCCACAACTCACTTGCAGTGGGACACTGCAGTACCTCTGTGTTATCTGAGAAGCCATGCTTTGCTCTTGGAGCTGGTGCCTGTCCTCACCTGCCAGGGATTCCACTTTGGATGACCAAGGTCATACAGCTGCACACTAAACTGGAGGCATCGGCCTCCTGTCCTGAAGGGCCAGATCTTTCTTACCATGAGCTCTTTGCCCACTGTCTTGGCACAGCTAAAAGCACATCATGTACCTCGCTCTGCACCAGCTCCTCCATCACCTCCCGCCATGCAGTGAAAAGGTGGCCTTCTCCCACTCAGTTTGGAAACTCTTTGCCCAGCTGTTTTGGAGCCCTGTAACACCCTTAGCCCCTGCCAGGATAACAAGTATTGGATATATTTGTTGTTTTGAGGATTGGTGCTTTTTTGTTGTTGTTGTTTTCCCCGAGAGCCGTTTCCTTTACTGTTGTACGGTGGTGTAGGCAGCTGTCCCTTTCAATAAGGAGTGTCAGCACCAAAGTGCCGCCCCATCCTCAGGCTGGTTTCACCCTCCCTCGCCCCCCCAGCCCATTCCCTGTGGTGAGTGTGCCCACGCCAGGCAGGCATGCACGAGCTTTGGCTTGCTGGGGGAGCGCACCTGCCGCACCTGCACACACATGCCAGTGCTGGCGGCTGTGCTGGCGCTGCCGTGCGTGCTCCTCTTGGCACCAGCCAGGCTGTGGGGGTGTGTGCCACCGCTTCCCTTCTGTCCATGAATCCATCTTGCTCCTCTTGGCATCAGGTCACGAGTGTGTGTGCCCCTGTGCTTCCTGTCAATCCATCCATCCCTCCAT